>CM062819.1:1309561305-1309763805 GCA_031772625.1 Pinus tabuliformis | reverse complement strand
AACCCTCATGGAATTTTGCTCAAGTTCGCTCAGCGCATGCCAAAGAGGGACCAAGTGCACTGCATAGCACTTTGTCAGTGTATGGTTTGCATTGCAGCACTCCCTAATGAAGGCCTACCTACGCTGATCTTCTTAGAGGTAGTTTTGGGATGTTTTCAGTGATGGAACTTCTTGGGAAGTGAGGCATTCGGATGAATAACTTCTTTAGGGCATGTAACAACTACACTAGGGGTTGATGTGCCCTAATAGTATTGATCTGTAAGTTGGGTTTGATATGCCCAAATGGATCTATAACAGTTTCTCCCTAAAGCATGAAGTCGTAAATATATATGTCGAGTGAAATTCTTTATCACGAGGAGAGGAGGTTTCGAAACAGAAGGTGACTTGCATCAATTACAATACAATATATCATGATAATTTGATTTTTCTCATGAACTAGCTGAGGGAGGCATACCCATGCTCAACTTATAAACTTTCATTACATGTACAAATATAGTCGTCTACATATATAGACCCATGAATGGTTGACCATGAATGTAAGGTCATTGTACATTTTATTTAGTACTCCTCAAAATATCACAACCCAAATGGATGAAACTAGATCCAGGGTCTTCAATCTCGTTCAATCTTTTGCTCAAGTACAAGTCTAACCATGTGCATAGATGTTTTGAAGTCGAAGATGGAAAGACATCGTCTGCTTACTAGCCAATGATGTAAGCCATTAATAGACGTGAGAGGAATCACCGATAATGATAATGACCCTCAAGGTACTATAGTACATTTCGCATGGTGTGAATAAACGATTTGTCATCGAACACTATAAAAATTCTTTCGGTCAAAGGCCATTGATGTCAACCTATCGTTGGAAGCGAGAAACCTGCCATTGATGTATGCAAGCCTCAAGGTATTGAAGGGGTTTTTCTAAGTCAACTTATTGGATAATGTGTTGATGTCGACAAGAAGAAACTTGTCACTATGGACACAAAATGAGGTAAATGATTTTGGAGATGAAAAGAAATCGACTGACGACGCAAGGTTCAGGAATGGTAGTCATGAAAATGAAGGTTTATGGTATTGCAAAGGATGAAGTTTGAACTGAATGACTTCTCTTGAACATGTCGGCGACACTAAGATGACTTGGTAGCATTGACCCACAACAAATTAATGGATGGTATGATAGACCAACGGTGTGATAACCGTCAAGTTGAATGACCCAACCCACATAGTCACAGTGATGAGGTGAAAGTGTCATGTTTAAGAGCGACTTGCTACCATAAATTTTTCTCGGATTTTTCCCATTTTCCCCAGTCATTGCTGACCAATTCCTCTTTTTTTTTATCAAGCTTGAGGAGGATAACATATGCTTGTTGTATAATTTCACCCTTCTAGCGAATCCATTGCTATTTGATGCTTTAACGAGTCTAGTGAAGGTGAAACTCGACCTTGTCTAGATGGACAAGTTTGTCGCTATTTGATGTTTTTAACAAGTTTAACAATAAAGACAACTTGGTCCTTTTCACGTTTAGAGAGTTTGAAAAGGGACGAAAAGGAAACTCCATAAGTTATTTTTTGTGAAATAATCTCTCAAGTCCGAAAAAGTGTAAAATAATACAAGAGAGATGTCGTTTCCTATCCTTTAACGAGCTGGAAATGGCAAGCGCTTGACAATCTTTTCATGTTTAGAGAGTCTGAAAAGAGCTTAAAGAGGACTAGACTTTGAGGAACGAGTGCTTTCTAGGGTAGCAATTGGTTCCGGTCATGATGGAACTTCTCAAAACATGTTGATTTATGTGAAGAGGCTGGCTAATAAGACCACTCATTGCAACTGTTCCTTAAAAAAGATAAAACAACCAAGTGAAAGCGTATGATCGACCAAAGGGATGGTGGCGATGGGATGAAAACAACCAAGGCTCATATGACTAAAGGGGCTGATATAATGGCAATCATGAGGGTTAAAATGGAAATGGGTTCATTTTTACAGAAGTTTGAACCATAGGGAACTATGCTTGGGTTCAGTTTCATGTTTACACAAGCTTAAAACGAAAAACTATGCTTGGATTCAGTTTCATTTTTACACAAGCTTAAAACGAAAAACTATGCTTGGATTCAGTTTCATTTTTACACAAGCTTAAAACAAAAAACTATTCTTGGATTCAGTTTACATGCCCCCAGCATGATGAAAAGGAGAATCTCCTGTAACTAGATGGAAGTCGTTGCGGTGAAGCAGGATGGTTATCCAAGACTTTTTGGCTTTGTCCAGATAGGGACAAAGGTGAATGGGGTGATTCCATTCACATAACCTACAGGGAAACTTAACTTTTACCATTAGGTGCATGCCCCCCAAGCTTCATCACATTCACCTAAATAGACTACTTGTGGCTATCAAGTGGATGGAATGAAGGTTCTTTTACGAGATCAAGTGAAAGACTTGATTGAGATTTTACAAGATCTAATCAATGACTCGACTTGGAACTTGGGACCTTGTTTCATTTTTAAATGAGCTTGACACAAGACAAGAAACTTTGCTCAAATTCCTTGTTTCATTTTGTAATGAGTTTGATACAAGACAAGGAAGTATCCTCATATTCCTTGTTTTCATTTTTTAACAAGGTTGACACAAGACAAGGAACTATCCTCATGGACCTGTTTCATTTTTTAAACGAGGTTGACACAGTAAAAGAACTATCCTCATAGACCCTTGTTTCATTTATTAATGAGGTTGACACAAGACGAAGAACTCTCCTCGAGGGAGCTGTTTCATTTTTTAACGAGGTTGACACAGTAAAAGAACTATCCTCATATCCTTGGTTTCATTTTTTAATGAGGTTGACACAAGACAAGGAACTCTCCTCGAGAACCTGTTTCATTTTTTACCGAGGTTGACACAGTAAAAGAACCATCCTCATACTCCTTGTTTCTTTTTTTAACGAGGTTGACACAAGACAACGAACTATCCTCGGATTCAATCACAACTCATAAGAGGTCATGAAGGAGAGATCTGGTTCCAATGTCCCTAGTACATGATGTACAACATCATTGAATTGATCGTCAATTGATGTAGAGATGGAATAGGTTGCCACATAATTAACCCATGGCGGGGATGATACCCTTCGTACAAAAGGACCATTTAAGGAATATGGTTGACTAGGAGCCATATTTGGACTGAGAAATGAAAGTTGGTCAACGGTGACAATTCTGCCTTCATGCAGGAAACAAATCACTCAAAAGAGTGTTGAAACAATAACTCCCATGTCATAAACATAGTCGCGCCCTAGAAGTAAATTGTAATCTAATGGGCCTTGGACTACCATCACGTTCAAACCGATTTTTTCTCCCAAAGTAATAGGTAACTGAGGGAGGATCCCTAATGGTTAACTGGTTCCTCTGTTAAAACCCAACAAATTCTGTGTAACTGGCACAAGTGGCAGTGAATCGAGTGCTTGCCAAGCAATTAAGGAAAGGATACTCACTAATGCACCTTCATCTATAATAGTGCCTGATACAATCATATTACAAAATTGTACTATGATTTGGAAAAGCACATAAGAAGGAAGGCGGAATCCTGTCAGTCGATTCCAATCAAAGGAAGTGACTAGACTACTTGGAGGGGGTACCATAGAAAAGAGAGAATTAACCCCTTGAGTTACAAGAACAGGAGGAATTTCCTCCTATCTTGATGGAATAGGAGGATTTCCCCCAAGTTCATTTGAATCTGAAGAAACAAAAGGAACTTGAGTGGTATCATATTCACCCTCTTCGGGAAAGGTACGATTAACTGAAGGTGAAATCAGGTCAACTATTTCCTCGACCTGTTGATTTGGGTTGGGTATAGACTCATAGGATTCACTTTCAAAGAGAGTGGGTTTGACCAACGATTGATTTTTGTCAGTCAATTCTTCAACTAGTGAAGGATTTAGGGAGATTTTCATGGATTTTTCCGAGGAATATCAGGACAACTTCGAAGAAGATGGTCTCCCGCACAAAGTTTGCATGGATATCAAACTTTGTGAGGCTTGACGGATAGTTTCTCATCAGATGTTGCATTCAAACCAATGGTTGCTTGGTTGCCCTTCTGTTGAATTTGATTCTTCTTGTTCTTATTCCCTTTTTTCTTCTTCTTAGCCACCCGGTTACTAGTACCAATACTTTCACCAAGCGAAGAGGAAGAAGGGGAGGAAGAAACGACCGAGGAAGAAGGCAAAGGGTCGACCTTAAGATAAAATGGAGGTTGATTTTGTCCAGTTGGAGGTGTACTTGATTGTGGAGAAAACACGACATTTTGAACCAAGGAGGTTGAAAACAACCATACTGGCAAGCCAATGGTAAATCCCGGAAGGGACAATGTAGTCATATAGCACCAATATTTCCAAAAGGAGGAAAAGGACTAGGATTCCCATCAAAAGGAATTCCTTGATCGGTCGATTCCAGATTTGTCGCCATATGTTTCAACCTAAGATAAACTAAGGAGCGAGCGAGGAGGATGTTATCTACGGTCAATTAATTTTTACGACACTGGAACACAACTTCGCTTTTTCATTTTTAAAGAGTCGAGAAAAAACAAAATATGACTCTAGTCGCCTTCAATGTTTAATGAGCCTGAAAGGACAAGTGCTCAGATGATCCTTTTACTTTTAAAGAGTCGAAAAGGAATGAAAGTGATTGCTCTGGAGATTCTAGATAAGAGGGTTTACCAGACAAATCGCAAAACTACAATATACACCTTGGTGATAAATGAAAGAGAAATGACCAAGGACTTTATGTACGACAGCCAATCTTCCCAAATGTTGTGTTCATTGCGTTGCAATCTGTAAGGCGGCAGACTCGGCTTCCTAGGGATAAAGGATTTCAACCTATTGGGGTCTCCCACCATATACTTGACGGTACAGGGAGCACAAGTCCGTGCTATCACTTATCAAATTAGAGAGCAGGAATCACCCAACCTTAGTGAAAACGACAGCCACTAGGTTTAAAGACGCAACAACACATCTCTAGCCTAAACCTCTAGATATTTTTTGTTAAGTTCCAATGTGTTGTTAGATTAATTGATGTAAATTTTAGGTTGATCTTGCTTAAAATTTTCCTTTGAAGGTTCACCATGAGATGTTTTCCGAAATTCCTAGAATGTAACTAGAATGAGAAGCACTCTTTCCATTTAATTTCAACAATGAAAATCCTAGCTATGAGGGATAGAGCATACAAGTACTTTTTGAACAAGCATCAAAGAGCACACACTAATGAAATTCCCTAAACCATTCCTTTCAAGCATTCACAAAATCAAACTCTAAAATGAAAATTGCATGTATTTATTTTCAATTTCTCTTAATGTGTATGATGCAATAAGAAAAACTAATTCACAAATGATTGAGAACTCTTTTGATAAAAAATGATGATTTTTGGCAATTTCTTTTGAAAGGGAAAGGAAGACTGTACGACACTTTCGATTTTAAAGAAATGAAGATTTTCGACACTTTAAATGAAAATACAAATCAAATGCACACATCAATCAATCGATCTTTCATGAATGAAGACTTTACAACAATTCAACTTTTGAAAGAAAAGACAATTTTACAAGACTTTCTTTCGACAAAGATTAATCAACTATATTCTAACTTTGACTATATACTAATAATGACAAAGAAAACATTAAAGAAACATTAATCAATCCAATCAAAGTAGGGCTGGATTAAGGAGATGAAAAGCTATTTTCAGAGGCAAAACATCATTGACATTCAACAACTCATTCAAACAAGAGAAAATTGGCAAAAACTTTCAGTTCCTAGATAGGAAACTGCCCCTAAAGGGATCAGCGCAGGCAGCAGTTAGAGATAGTGCAATGAATTACACTGAACCTATGTGGGAAGTGCATTGTAGCACACTGTTTCCTTCATTAGGCTGCGTTGATGATAGTAAGCAATTTTGAAGGCAATTTTGTCACAGTTTCGACTCAATTTTCAATGAAAGAGGATTGAAATCAATGAACAACCACAAGTATAGTATGTAGAAATTTCTTAAGAGGATGATAAGCTACTAGGATGAATAATCAATCCCCAGTGTAGTCACCAATTTGTTTCGGGAATATTTAGTGTTCTTGGACAAACGCCTAACCCTTTAGATCTAGTAGCAGGTCTAGAAACAACAAACAAAGTAATCTCAACCTTTTCTATAATCAATAGATAAAACAAGAGAGAAGAGAAACCTACTTGTAGTTTTCACTAGCTCCTTGTATCCCTTGATCGATATTGCTGCTCCTTTCCATACTTAAGCCACTTGGAAAGTACCTGCACAAACACATAAACAAAAACCCATCAAGGAAAAAGATAATGATCTATTGCTTATAAATAACATGGAATCGGGAACATGATATACATATGAAAGCATTAACATATAACACAAGCATAAGGAAAAAGTCTTGAAAACTTTATTAATAAGAGGAAACATTACAACCCATATATGCTTGATCCAGTGACATCCTTCCAATTCAACCCCTCTTCACCTCCTGAAAAGAAAGACACTTCAGCACTATAACAATACTTGCACTCAATTCTAATCTCATATCACCAGCATCTCCTTACAATTCAATATCTTTCAGCCCTTGATCTATTAGATGAGTGATCTATTTATAGGTGAATGAAGGAAGTTATGCCATTAATGGCGATAATGAATGTCTTTCTAAATTTAGAAATTAGTTCCATGGAAGAAGGGATAGGGGTTTGATGTTTCCTAATTCCCTTCCTCATCCAAATTCGAACTCAAAGGAGCAAGTGGCATTGATAAACTTCTAGAGGCTTTCAATGGATAAGGAATCTTCAAACCCTCATGGAAATTTGCTCAAATTTGCTCAGCATAGGCCAAATAGGGACCAAGTGCGCTGCATAGCACCTTGTCAGTGTATGGTTTGCATTGCAACACACCCTAATGAAGGCCTACCTGCGCTGATCTTCTCAGAGGTAGTTTTTGGATGTTTTCAGTGATGGAAATTCTTGGGAAGTGAGGCGTTCTAATGACTAACTTCTTTTGGCCATGTAACAATTGCACTAGGGGTTGATGGGCCCTAAAAGAATCGATCTACAAGTTGGGGTTGATATGCCCAAATGTATCTGTAACACTAAGGTTTCATATCGCCCCACCTTGCTCCTGGAGGTATAGTTGCATGCATGGTGAAATCTGATCTACACATACTATTGTTGCTACTACTATGTTGCTACTTCTGCATTACTACTGCAACCACTACAATAATGAGTCCGATCTCCCTAGATCTTGAAGTACTAGCTTCCATAGGGTTGCTCCCTTTGAAGCTAGACTCCCTCTGAGTTTTGATCTCCATGTGGGAAATCTTGTTTCTCCTCAATATACCAATATCAATGATCACAACTCCTTTTTGTTTCATTAAACATTGGCTCACTAATCTACCAACTAGCAACCTTCTAGATCCATTAAGAATTTTGTACATAGGGTCTTCTGGATTTTCCCTGAACTAGTGCTCCATAGCTCTTCTATTGTGATTCTTGCTTTGATACCATGTACAAATTGCTTATGTAATATTCTAAAACAAAAGACTTGAATATACTCTACTCATAAGCTGAAACAATTAATCGATTGAGAAATCATGAAGAATACAAGAGAAATAATTCAATCAACACATTACACAATGATTTCCTGGGGAAAGCCACAACTAAAAACCCCTGCTATTTGTATATTTCATTGGTAAGAAAATATGAGAATATTATAATTCTTTTCTCAAGCCCGAGCAACCTCTGCACTATCTGTATCTGTCTCACCACTTCCTGGGCTAACTCTGGCCAACACTTAGCCAATTTCCTAGCCTTCTAAATCCCAACTTCCTTGTGTTGTTAAAAGAGGAATTAGGCCTCTATTTAATAGGATTTTTCCTCCATTGGATTGCGCAGTTCCTTTAGGATCTTCCTCTGATTGCATGTGCCAATTGTACAATTTGGATTATTATACAACTGATAGTACACAACCCTTGAGCTCCAATCTCAACTGGGTAACTCTCAGATATGACATGCATGATTTATTTATGAGTGAACCATCAATTAACTAGTTGAACACATGAAGAAATACCTGACTATCTAACCTCCTACTAATTCCTCCATCAGTTGGAACTAGCTTAACTACTTTAACTTAGTTAAACTCAATTAATTAATTACAACTCAAAATAAACTCATCCTAGGCTCCTAAAATTTAGGAATCATTGTACACAACTCAATTTAGACCCACAACTCGAAGTAACTAATCTAACTAAGTGATACTAACTCAGTTAATTCATTCAAGTTGTCTTATGAGATGGAATTACAATTTTCTCCTAATTTAATTAAGGACAAAATTAAATTAAGAATTTATTGTTGCATTTTCAACATGAATTTAATATGCTTGGACTTGTCATGAAACACAAGATTCTGTGCCAATTGGATCCCACTCTTGTTGTTGCAGTATTTTATTGTCATATCCAAGACCTACTCAAACAACTCTCCAAAGAGATTTCTCAACCATACAAACTCACAACTCACCATGCTGGAAGCAATATACTCAACCTTGGCAGTACTAAGGGAAACACACTTCCAGTTCCTGTTCATCCAAGATATCATGGTAGAACCCAAACAAAAGTAATGATAGGGTCCTATAAATTATAAGATCTCAAGGTGATTAAGTATTTTTCATTTGTGATTTCATATTATACATAATTTCAATATTGAAATGATTTCCAAAAATATGAAAAAAGAAAATGAAAAGAGGGTATGTTAAAAGATAAATAAGAAAAAAATGAAATAAGAACCCCACAAAAGAAAAAATAGAAAATAATACTGAAAGTGTTGCAAGTCTAAGTGCCATTACCGATAAGTTAGTTCTTTTGAGTCATTAGCAAATAAGGTTGTGTGCAAACTGTTTTTGAATGCCACAATGACTAGACTTCTATTCAAATCATACAATTTATTCGTGATTGGACACATTTAAATTTATGTTCAATAGGTTAGTTAAAGAAGACTTACCAAACAATTTAATTCAGGTAAATCATTAGTTAGGAAGAAATAAAATTGATTCAAAAGTTTAATCTAAATCAATGGTGAAATAAGTGATAGGATGAGGTAGATATTTACAAAAGAAAAATTATTTGGGTCTGCTAGTTTAAATGCACCCTGCAAAACAAGAAGAGAAAATGTTAGCTTAGAAAAAGAATTGAATTGAGAAAGGGTCGGTAGAAGCACTATGGTGGTTAGAGGAAAAGCATGAAAATTTTATTCTAAGTTGAATTTCAAATGTATATTCATGCATAGAGAAAAGGAACAAAGGATTAGAGTTTGACTCTAAAGTTCAACATATCAAGTGATTTTGGTATATAATCCCCTATTCCTAAGTTTCATTACCCCACCATACACTCCAACCATTCCCCCGCTATGCATTAAATATATTTCCCGACCCCACCATACGCCCTATCATATTGCATCAACATCCCTCCACTTCTCCCCTCATCTGCGCCCACCTCTTAAAATCCAACAGCCCATAGTGCATTTTGGCCCCCCCTCACTATCTGAACATTAGCATCGGGGGGGGGGGGGGGGGTTCTGAAATGGGCGGTATTCAAAACCACACCCACCACAACGTGTCAACACCACATGATTTCGTACCCCCCTCAGGTGAAACCATTAACCACCTCCCCCCCCCCACCCCCCCGAAAAGTGGTTTTTATGCCTCCCAATACCTTCTCTATCTGTTGCACTCCCGCCACTCACCCTCCACCACGTCATCTGCCCGTTGATCCTGTTATCTCTCCAGGAAACTCTCCTAGGTTGTAGCTCGAAGATGCCTGGTAACATATAAATCTTCAATATTGTTCTCTAAACTATTGAAATGGATGATGGTTTGGATCAAGTCAGATGAATGTTTAAAATTTGTTTTCACTCAAGACATGCATGAACACCCTCAGCTTTACAAGGCTTTAGACCACTAATGCTCAATAGTTTATAGATTCAATGGATAATACTGACTGTATCAGCCGATGCACATAAACACATATGAATGGCTAGCTACAAGAAGTAAAAGAATCTTGCAAAATCAAATTTATCAACATAGAGATAAGATGACAGTTATCTGGCATTAGATACAAAAGAAACATGAATAACCTATTCAAGTGCAAGCTTAGAACAGAGGAGAAAATGAGAATTGAACATGTAACAACAAAAGAAGCTTATATTGTTGGAATGAAGATGAGATTCTTAGAGGATAAAAGTTCCCATAGTCTCCAAAAGTCGAACCATTGTTATTCTGAACTTTCAAATATTTATAGGCCTTTTACAATGCTCCTGAGCCTTCTGAGGTTCAATAGGTCTTAATCTATCCCCTCTGTCTTTTTAACTATTTGATGCCATGACTAGGCATGCATGATCTCGGAGGTTTCTTCTTATAACAATAGAGTAACTACATTTTGGTAGTTTGCTACGCTTTCAGGGAGCTTGCTCATGCCAGTGATGCTCCATGATCACTTCTATTGGTTTTGGATGCATCATGTCATTGCCTTCCCCTTCCGGCCTTTGTTATGTGATGGAATGGGTCTTTGAGCCTTTGTAATCCTTTTAAATGCTAATAATGATTATTTTTCTATTTTACACAGAAAACGCTGCAACACTGTGAAATCCCACCAAGCTCTGTTTATTTCGGACTTCAAAAGTCCTCAAATATGGCCTATTCCTCTATTTGGTTCACCCTCAATCACTATCGCAAGTCGCAAATGGTCTGTTCCCAATCTTGCCTTTTTATTTTGAAATACATTAAAAACATTGAAAATCATGAAAACATGGCTTTGGCGGACTTGAAATATTATATATTTTCATTCTCGAACCCCTTCGGGTCTGGGTTTTATTACATCGCTGTTGCCCCTTTGTATTTCGTTAAATAACGAAAATATGCAAAATACATGGGAAAATGCCTTTCGATGGATTTCAAATCTTATGCAATATCATGTATATAACTATCGGGTCCAGTGAATCACGCCTCTGTGAAACTCTGATGTGATATCACGATGTGACTAGTCACAATCACATATCACTCATGCCTCGGGCCAATAAGCGCTCCTTGTATTTTCCGATAGTGATCCTGCGATGTGATGTGGGCCATCGATCTACGTGCTTGATCGACGGTCCATGTTGCATCACCGATCGCCATCACAAGTTCCATACGGTCTGCCCCCAATTTGTCGATTGCATCTGCCGATTGCGACCCGCTGGTTAGATCTAGACCGTTGATCGACCAGATCTGACGGGTGCTGTGCATTTCACTGTTTATGCCTCAGATACTTGGTTTTTCACTGTTTTTATGTGTATTTGCCTCTCGATAGTGCTTTTCTGCTACTCTAAGGGTTCTTCTCCTGCATTGGTTTTGATCTTTGGCATGATTTTACTGGCTTTTGAAGACCTAAAGAGCATAATTGGACCCATTTGGATCAGGACTTGATGCAATTATAGATGCGACAGTAATATTTTGAAGTTTGGCTTATGGCCAAAGCGGAGCAAGAGGAGATGTGGCTATCAAAGCTGAAATAGGGGACATTTCCACAAATAAAAATAGCAGCATTGCACCTCAAGGGCTAACACTGGCTCCTTCTGGGGATGAAAGCCTCCCTGTGAGGTTTAAAGAACCATAGACCGATGTCTTTCCTTTAAAACCACAATCAAATTTATCTCCTAGTGTTCCATTGGGCATGGAGTTTATTTTGCATAAAAAATAAAAACTGGAAAACATATATACAATATCAAGGCTTTAAAGCCTTAAAGGAAATAAAGTTTCAAGAACTTCCCATTGACTGGGCCACCAAAAACATCTTCTCCTTCCAGACTGTGCAAAATAAAGGTATTGTTCTACTGAATTTGAGTGATGACAAACAGACCTGTCCATAAGGAGTCAAACTTACCATGATTACCTTTCTTTTCCTTCAATGCATCCCATTTGAGAACCCAATCACTAACTTGGAAATTGTACACTTTTCCTTCCTGTCAAAGGTTTCTTTGATCCTCTTCTGATGAAATTTTGACTTCTCAACCAACTACTCTCTGATCTGCTGTAATTCAACCAGGTTATTCATTCTCCTTACCATGTCATTTTTTTCATGCTATTCTTCTTGAAATAATTTGGCCATAGGGAGAGTTAGTTGGATAGGAAAAGCAACATCAATGCCATAAGCCAACTTAAATGGAGAATTTCCTATGGACTTCTTGTTGGTAACTCTGTCAGCCCATAGTACAAACTTCAACTTGGAATCCCAGCTCTTTTTGTTGTCCTCCAACAATTTTTTGATTATCCTTACAAGACTCTTGTTAGATGATTCTGCAAGGCCATTGCCTTGAGGATAATATGAGGTAGAATGCACCAATTGAATGCCCATGGATTCAGTCATGTCCACCAATTCCTTTGCCTTGAAAGTTGTTGCATTATCAGTGACTAGTTTGGTTGGGCACCCAAATCTAGTGAAAATGTTCTCATTCAAGAACTTTATGACAACTTGATGATTAGCATTCTTAGTGGGTATAGCCTCAATCCACTTGTTGAAATAATAAATGGCTACCAAGATCCATTTGTGCTGACCACTGTAATGTGGGTTGAGCTCACCTATAAAGTCCAAGCCCCACTACTGGAAGGGACCGTTGGCATGTACTAGCTTCAAGGGCAGAGATTCCAGCTGTTGTCTTCCTGCAAACCTCTGACATTTTTCATAAGACCTCACAAAAGAACACACATTAGAGAACAGAGTATGCCAATAATACCCAACTCTCAAGATCTTGTGGGCTGTGGTTTTCCAATAATGATTCCCTCCACAGATGCTAGAATGGAACTGGTGCATGACTTCCACAGATTGTCCTTTATCTAGGCATCTCAAGAGTATTCCTGATGGGTCTCTCCAATAAAGCAGGTTTTTATAAATGTAGAATTTGGCTGATTTGATCTTAATGGCCTGGGCTTGACTTGAGCTAAGCCCTGGAGGGACTTCTAGCTTCTGGAAAAAATGAACTATACTAGAATACCATCACAGGTGGCTAGATTTTCATCCAAAAGGCTGATTTTTCTCTTGCTCTTCTGCTACTTCCTCTGTCTGCTCATCACCTAAATTTGAACTCATGCAATTGATGTCTAACAAACTGCAATTTTCCTCAACCATAAGTTTAGCCAAGCCCTGGCCTTTAACAAGCTTAGTGGGCTTCACCTCTATGTTAAACTCTATGAATTTTGCAATCCATTTAGCTCTCTTTCCATCAATATCTGGCTAAGTTAAGACATCTTTTACTGAGGCTAAAGGTACATATGCAACCACTTTGGAATGCAGAATATAAATTTTGAATGGCTTTAAAGATTTTATGAGAGAATAAGCTTGTTTTTCAATAAGGTCATACCTTAGTTCAACATCTCTCAGATTTTTGATGAAAAAGGCCACGGGGTGCTCTATGCCTTCATCATTTTTCTGCAACAGAATTGCTGCAAGTGTATCATAAGAGGCAAAAGAGAAGATATAAAACTCCTTGGTGTAATCTGGGCTAAGTAGAGTGGGAGTTGCCATGATAGCTTGTTTGATGGCTTCAAAAGATTTTCTTGCAGCATCTTTCCATTTTATTTCTGTTCCTTTCTTCAACATGGAAGTGATGTGCTTCTCTAGCTCTGCAAAGTTTGGAATGAACCTCCTCACAAAGTTAATCTTACCCAGGAAGGATTGAATGTCCCTTTCTGACCTTGGGATGGACAATGTTTGAATTGCTTGAACTCTTGTTGGATCAATCTTCACACCTTCAACAGAAACAATATGTCCCAGAAGTTTGCCTTCTTCTAGAGCAAATTGTGACTTCTTTGGGTTCACAGAAATTCCAAACTGTCTGCACTTTAGAAACACCTTCTTCAAATTCTGCAAATGGTCCTTGTGAGTGCTGGAAAAGATTGTTATGTCATCAAGGTAAATAAGGACAAATTTTTCCTTCTCTCCCACAAAGGCTATGTCCATGGCCCTCTGAAAAATAGCCCCAACATTCATCAGTCCAAAAGGCATCTTGGAGTACATGAAAGTGCCCCAAGGAGTAGTGAAGGTGGTCTTTTCCTGATCTTGTGGATGTAGAGCAATCTGATTGTAACCTGAAAATCCATATAAGAAAGACATGACTCTAGCTCCTGAAACTTTTTGCAGCAAGTGTTCCATCTTAGGCAGGTGGTAGTTATCCTTTTTAGAGAATTTGTTCAGATTCCTGAAGTCCACACAAAGCTTGATTTCTCCATTCTTCTTTCTTACTAGCACAAGGTTAGCTATCCACTTTAAATACCTTATGGGAACTATGATCTTGGCATCCAACAACTTCTTGATTTCCTTTTCAATCAAAGGCAATAAGAGAGGGTTGATAGGTCTTAACTTATGCTTAAATGGGATGGTGTTCTTCTCTAGTGGAATCTTATGCTAAATGAAGTTGGTGTCATAGGTCTTAAGATCACTTTATTCCCAGGAAAAAATATCAGCAAATTGTTCCATCAGGGTGCAATACTCGGAACTCTGGGCAGAAGACAAGTGAGTGGACAAATTTATGTATTTTGGATGGGTTGGACTCCTTACATTATGTTTATGAACAGTAGACTCATTTTCCTTTTTGGTAGGCTTATAGGGTACATCGTTATGATCAAACAGCTTCTCTAGGGGCACCAATCCTTTGTGTATATAGTTACTAGGCAACTGGACAATGCTTTCATGGCCAATCTCGTCCTTTAGCTTGAACTGGTTGCATTCTTCCATGGTTTCATTTTCTTGGTCGATGTGCATTTCAGAAAATTCATCAACGATTTATAAAAAACTATTAATTTCATCATCATCTTCAAAAAATTTCTAGTATTTGACATTGTCAGGCAGAGATGGTCTATATTTCACTTGAACTTCATAAGTCAATTTAGGAGGCAAAGGAGGAATAAACGTGCTAGCAGATATAGCAAGGGAATCAGTGAGCTAGTTCTTCATTATTGGGATGTAAGAAATATTGAAAATACTAAAAGATTCCTTAAGCTTCAATACCTCATCTCTGTATGCTTTCAGCCTTGGATGCTTTGCTTGGAAAGTTCTGTTGACCTGCTGAATGATAAGGTCAGCGTTTCCAAACACTTTCAAACCTTTGATGCCCATTTCTTTAGCAGTGTTTAAGCCCGATATCAAGGATTCGTACTCTTCTATGTTATTTGTGACTTGAAAAGTTAATTTGAAAGATAAATGAATGCATTCATGTGTGGGGAACACAAGGACTACACCTGCCCCTGCAGCTTCCTTAGAGAGAGCTCCATCAAAGAACATGTCCCAAATTTGTGGGCCTTCTTCCTCTGCGATCTAGCAAACTGGTTTCTTAAGCTGCATGGAGGTCAACTGGGATTCTTCAATCTGAATAATATAAGCTCCAAAATCTATGTTGACAACATAGATGGGATGATTAATGGGATTCTTCTCATAACTGATGGTATAAGCCAACTGAGCCTCTTTGTATAATCTCCTACTTTCACCTCCAAAAACTAGGACAGTAGCATAGGACAGATCATTTTGAAATGTTCCACCTAATCTCCTAATACAACCTCTGGAAAGCAACATGCCAAACTTGGGGGGTACATCGACTACAACAATATCCATCGTCATGCTCTTCATGGGCAGTTGAGACAAGGTGATCGCTAGGTCTTTGATTAATCCCAGACATTTCAATTTTCTAGAGTCAAAAGAAAATAGGTCATGATAAGGCTTGGTAATGTCAATACCCAACTCATCCATGACAGCCTTGGGCATTAGATTATGGCTGGCTCCTGTGTCCAGAAGGAAGTTGTGGAGGATTTTGTCGTGAATAGTCAGAGAGACATAGAATGATGGGGAGTTTTCTTCACAATTTTCAATCATTAGGCTGAGAATAATAGTTGGGTTGTCATCTTGAAGATTTACATATTCAGTGGAGGCTTGGATGGCTTTAGGCTCAAGGACCTCGAGGATGGATCTTTTGAAGGACTCATTCTTCACTAGTTCAATCAGAGGTATAGGTATTCTTAACTTCTGAATTTCTGATTGAAAACTGAAAGGATAAGGAGACTTGTCAAGGCCTCTTACCTCGTGAGCTAGAGCTCTGAGGATGATGGAATCAATTGCCAGTCGCTTCTTCTTATTTGTTTGAACATGAGTTTCCTTGGTATTATTCATCTTCGACCTCATATTAAATCTGTGCTGATCTTCAGTTTGCATAACAGCTTCACCATCCCATTCTTGGTTGATCTGGTCATTGAATAATGACTTTTCATAGGAAGCTGAGGTCAAAAAGGAGGCACTACCTTTGTCTTCCAGACAATGGATCTCGACATCTTCTTCAAACTGCTCTTCTTCCATGAATACATTTTGGAAAAGGGTCTTTACCCTTTGGTCTTCATTGGCATCTTTGCCTCTTTACAGAATCTGCAACTGCTCATTAGCTCTTCTATATGTATTTGGATTTCTAGGAGCAAAGGTATTGAGAACTATTCCTTTCCTAGGGTGTTGCTCAACCTTTAATTTGGAGATTTCAGAGGCTAATGACTCTATCATCTTGGTCATTTTATCTATCTTGGGATCTAAATATGATGAAGATTTTCCTCTCTGTCTCCTTCTATCAACATTTCCCTTGAGCTTCTTTGTAGCCATGATGTTTGATTCTACTTCCAAGGCTACATCCTGCATATCAGCCAAAGTAGCACATCACCTCTCCCTCAACAGTAGATAGAAGTCAGAATCAAAAGCACTAGCATAGGTGAGTTTAGAAGATGTAGTGGTGGGTTTTACTTCAGCTGGTATTTTGTTGTACATGTGGTTAAATCTCTTATTGAAATTAGACAACAACTCACCATTTTCCCTCTTTAAGTTCCCAAACTTGGTGTGGTAGTAGAGTAGATCCTTCTTATCCCCCCAATGCTTTAGGAATGCATCATCTAAAGCCTCAATATCTATTATAGATCTTGGGGTCAGTTCTCTGAACAAATTTCTAACCTCTCCATCTAGGCTTTGGACAAAGACTCTCATCCACACATCACCTTCACTAATGTCCAGGTTATCAGCATAGCTATACAATGATTCAAGATGTTCTTCAGTTGTAACACCTTCAGTCCCAGTGAAATTAGGCCTATACTTTTGATATTCTCCAGTAGGCATGGCATTTAAAGGAGTGAGCAGTACTAGAGGCCCATACCTAGCAGCTATGATTCTTTCCATTTTGGTAGGTGCTTGTGGTCTAGCTATAGCTGTGGTGGTTATAAGGGTACTGGAAATATGAATGACAGAGGGTTGAGGAGTGATTGATAGGACTAAAGGAGTATGATGGATAGGAGGTGAGGTTTCCTTTGGGTTTACAACAAAAGGAGAAACTAAAGAATAACGAGCTTTATGAATCTCTGATATTTTTTCTTCACTGCTAGTATTAGATGCTATACTCTCAACATGTATTTGTTCTATTACAAGATTTTCTTGAGGAGATATAGAATATTGTTTAGGAATACCTGAACCTGATGCTCCTTTTTGCAATGCCTTTCTTTCTTTGATGACTTTTTTAGGGTCAGATATTGGGTCAGCTTGTGGCTTCTGAGGATTTCTCCAAGTATGTCTCACAAACTGAGCCAAAACTATGAAGTGGAGTCGCCAAGAGGTTCGTCCTCTAGTAGAGTCGCCAGATAGATGATTACAACTGAAAAAGTGCCCAAAATTTGTCTATCATCAAAGCTAGATCTATGTTGTCTCCTAGGGAAGCTGAGCTTCAGTCTCCTCTCCCTAGCAACGATGCCAATTATGTTATCTCTCCAGGAAACTCTCCTAGGTTGTAGCTCGGAGATGCCTGGTAACATATAAATCTTCAATATTGTTGTATGAACTATTGGAATGGATGATGGTTTGGATCAAGTCAGATGACTGTTTCAACTCTGTTTTCACTCAAGACATGCATGAACACCCTCAGCTTTACAAGTCTTTAGACCACTAATGCTCAATAGTTTATAGATTCAATGGATAGATGGAGAATAATAACTATACCAGTAGATGCATACATAAACACATATGAATGGCTAGCTACAGGAAGTAAAAGAAGCTTGCAAAATCTAATTTATCAACGCAGAGATAAGATGACAGTTATCTGGCATTAGATACAGAAGAAAACGTGAATAACCTATTCAAGTGCAAGCTTAGAACAGAGGAGAAAATGAGAATTGAACATGTAACAACAAAAGAAGCTTATATTGCTAGAATGAAGATGAGATGCTTAGAGGAGCAGAGTCTCCACAGTCTCCAAAAGTTGAACCCTTGTTACTTTGAACTTTCAAATATTTATAGGCCTTTTACAATGCTCCTGAGCCTTCTGAGGCTCGAGAGGTCTTAATCTATCCCCTTTGTCTTTTTAACTGTTTGATGCCATGACTAGGCACGCATGAGCTCAGAGGTTTCTTCTTCTAACAACAGAGTAACTGCATTCTGGTAGTTTGCTGCATAGGGAGCTCACTCGTGCTAGCAATGCTCCATGATCACTTATATTGGTTTTGGCTACATCATGACGTTTCCTTTCCCCTTCCAGCCTTTGTTATGTGATGGAATGGGTCTTCGGGCCTTTGTAATCCTTTTAAATGCTAATAATGACTTTTTTTCTATTTTATACAGAAAACGTTGCAACACCATGGAATAATGCCAAGCTCTGTTTATTTTGGACTTCAAAAGTCCTCTATCAGGTCTGCCCTCAATCGCTATCGCAAGTTGCAAATGGTTTGTTCCCAGTCTTGCCTTTGTATTTTGAAATACATTAAAAACACTAAAAATGATGAAAATATGGCTTTGGTGGACCTGAAATATTATATATTTTCATTCCCGAACCCCTTCGGGTCCAGGTTTTATCACATCGATGCTGCCACTTTGTATTTCGTTAAATAGCGAAAATGTGCAAAATACATAGGAAAATGCCTTTCGACAGATTTCAAATCTTATGCAATATCATGTATATAACCATCGGGTCCGGTTAATCACGCCTCTGTGAAACTCTAATGTGATATCGTGATGCGACTAGTCGCAATTGCATATCGCTCATGCCCCGGGCCAATAAGCACTCCTTGTATTTTCCTATAGCGATCTTGCGATGCGATGTGGGTCGTCGATCTGCGCGCTTGATCTACAGTCCATGTTGCATCGCTGATCACCATTGCAAGTTCCATATGGTCCGCCCCCAATCCTCCGATTGCCTCTGCCGATTGCGACCTGCTTGTCAGATCTGGACCATTTATTGGCCAGATCTGACGGTTGCTGTACATTTCACTGTTTATGCCTCCAATACTTGGTTTTTCACTATTTTTATGTGTTTCTGCCTCCCAATAGTGCTTTTCTGTTGCTCTAAGGGTTCTTCTCCTGCGTTGTTTTTTATTTTTGGCATGATTTTACTGGATTTTTAAGACTTAAAGAGCATATTTGGACCCATTTGGATCAGGACCCGATGCAATTATAGATGCGAGAGAAATATTGTGAAGTCTGGCTTATGGCCAAAGCAGAGCAAGAGGAGATATGGCTGTAAACTTGTAATCCAGATTTCACCACTGTCCTTAACTTATCAAATCATGCCTCCAAAAGAAAAGGGACAAGAAGAACCCGTGAGTCCTTTGATCCACCCTCCCATTGATTTTCACCACACCCCCTTGGTAGACAAAGACTATAAAATTCATGAAACTCTTTGTGAATTTGACCTTTTTGAGATGTATTGTTGGATTGAGGATAAGTTTATAGATAAATATGATGATATTCAATTGTGGGACTCCAATTTTCCCCACTATATCTTTCGTCGTAGCCACAACACCCCTGAATTTGTCAGGAAATGCCATTCATGTTATTTTCCAAGACAAAGAGATATTATTGTCCCCACTCGAGACATTCTATTCACTATCACTTCCGAAGCTATAGACCAAATGATGCAAGCCCCTACAGTAGATAATGCTACTCATTTTTCCCATGAAGCACTTGTTAAATTGTATCAAAAGCTAGGCTTTGCTAGAAGAGCCAAAACCCTTGAACTTTTCTTGACTGAAGATGCCCCATTACCTAAGAAAAATCCTCCCTATCCATCCTCCATTTTCCCTGAGAGAGCCAAGAAAATCATCACAGTCATCTCCTACCTCCTTGGCTATTACTCATATTAGTTGGTAGATGAGGCAATTATAGGATTTCTTTCCATTTTCTCTACATATTCCAAGCCTTCCATCTTGTTTAACTTTAGCCAATTTCTTTCAGATTCTATCCATGAGTAGTTTATCAAATTCCAGACTGAGGAGGTATTCAAATATGCTTCTGTGTTAGTTTATATGTTTTTATATTTTTAGGGAGACAACCTCAAGCTTTCCTTACAAAAGCTGGATGATGAAGGAAATCAGTAGTCAACCATCTTCTGGACTACACTGGTGATGAAGGAACAAAATGAATTTTCATACAAACAATTCATAGAGATGTTTGTACATCTAGCACTCAGTCTCCTAAGCAGCAGGATAGAGCCAAGAATCAGTGAAGAAATTAGGAAAGTTTTTCAGCCATCATACCAAGTCCAGACAGGGGATTGATACCTTTATCAGAATTACACAGACCTGAGGGTATTTGGGTGTGAGCTTGCCCATAACAAGCTCCCAAAATTCCTCCCAATGAGGACTTTTGCTCTAGAATACATCAGGAAAATGATCAATATGGGTGAGATTCACTTTGTAGCTGCCAAGAAGAAATCCCAATTCAAAATCAAAACTTAAACAGGGCAGCAGGGGAAGAAGCATATAAGTTACTGACAGAGATGCAGTTCAGTCTTAGTTTCACCTGGTCATATGATCCATTAGGGGTCATCTCCAAGTTAAGGGTAGAAAAAAAGTCTACTGCTTATTTTCACACAGCCAGGCCAAAGATTGAAAAGTATAAAAACCAGTTAGAATGGACTGAGAACACCCTAGAAGAAGTAGAGGAGAAGTTGGTGTCATCTTCATCAGTACAGACACTTATCACGAAGGTGAAAAAAACAAAGATAAGAAGGGAAGAAGAGTCACCTTTAGTGACTAAGATTTCCAGTGAAGTCTTCAAAATCATGTGCAGAAAGAAGGCCAAGCTGCATTCTAAACTAAGCCTAAGCAAGGATTCAAAGCATGAGAACATTATCAACACTAAAGAGCCACTTGTTTCCTCATTGGTGGGTTATCACACTACACTTTCTCCCACTACCTCCACAACTTCACAAGATCAACAACAAGTTATGCAGACTAGCACATGTGCCACAGGGGAGACAGAAAAGAGTATATTTGACATTTTTAAGGAAATTTAAGTGAGGAATGAGGGCTTGAAGATCAACACATACAATCAGTTCTGGAAGTAGATTTCTAGTTCTCAAAGCATGTTGTTGTCAGCCTTTGATTCAAAGAAAGATGAAATGCAAATGGCATTCCTCCAAGCATAGATTCCCCAGCCCAAGGCATCATCAAACTACAATAAGGCATCATTTGAATTTGATGTGAAAGACATACATCCCATTGACCAAATGGAGATGCACAAGCAGACTGGGAAAATGATTTCATCTACTCTCAATAACATTGCTATGAGTTTGTCTAAATTATAGGTTACATTAGCTAATGTACATTCACAATTGAAGATGGAGAAGGTCTCCGCACTTTCCAAAGACACAAGGATCAAATCTTTGGAGGATTTGGTGATCAAAGTAGGTTATTATCCTACAAATATCAATGTTGCAGAAGAGATCGTGAGGAAAAAGAATATAGACATAGCAGCATTAAGGAAACAGTTGAAGTTACCAACCACAGAATATCCTTTGGCCAAGGAAATTGAAGAAACAAAGACACAAAAGGCAGACATGATGAAGCTCATCATGGAGCAGAGTGCACAATTGAAGAAAATGGAGACAGAGATGGAAAAGATAATCAAAGAAAAGGAGAAAGTTTCCAAAATGGTTGTTGTCTCTTTGGAATCACTCCCTATCATAGCCATTCCTACATCTACATCTTCTATAACAAGCATAGGGGCTGCTGCAGATTAGTTAGCAAACGCAATGCAGAACATGTCTCTTCAAACTAAAGAAATCAAAAGATTGCAAGCTCAAGTAAAGCTTCTACAAGCTCAGAAGAAAAAGACTGAGACTTTCCATGCAACAGGGCTACAAAGAGCTCAAAACCAGGTACAAATATGGAGGAAATTAGCAACTGAGTCCTCTATTGGCCACATATTGGCCCAAGTGAAAGAAATTATATGGAACAACATCATTGAGGCAATGGATGAAATCTAGCCTTATATCTAGATTATATTTGAGAAAAAAAGAATTGATAGAGAAAGCTAAGCAGTCCATTTCCACTATCAACACTAAATTGGTAGAAATGCCTACCACATCCAACAACATTATCAATTTTCTCAACTTTAAAAACATATATGAATTGGATGATTTGGGAGTAGATGACATAACAGAAACAATCTTAGAAGTAAAGAAAGTTCTGACAAAGAAGAACTTGGTTGTGCAGCTAACAGAGAAATGTCACACTTTGGAGGTAGTAGTTAACAGGTTTTTCACTAGAATAGAAGCATTAAATAAGAAGGGCTTGCCTTCTTTATTTGTGATCAATGACAAGTTGATGACCAGGGAAGACTATATGAAGAAGCTGAAAGACATTGCAAAGGATATGGCCAAGTCTTCCCACATTAAAGGTGCTATGACAGGGAGAGATTTTTACGAAGCTATCAGTAACATGAGTTTCATCCAGCATGAGATAAAACACATTTTTGTAGTAAAACCCACATTCGCTCGGTATACTAAGGTAGATGAGATCTACCGCAAAGTAACAAAAATTGCCATTCCAGATGAGGAGCGGTGGGATAAATTGTGTGAATTCCAAGATTAAAGAAAGGGCCAACTTCACCTGTGTGATACACAAATAATGGCCACTCAACAACTTTTCTCCACCAAAGCAGTGCCAGATGTCCATATCACTTTGCCAATTCACCTCTTTTGGTTGCATTATTTCATTTCTGTTAGTCTGAAGTTAATAATAGAATTCCATGTCAACGAGGCATTAATTGTAATCTTTTTTGTAAATGTTGTATAAATACTTCATTCAGTTGAAGGATTGACAGTCGGTTCCTGATCATTGTAACTATTTTTATCTAGCACTGTACTTTTTCCACACTCTTGGAGCATCATTAATAAAAATACTTTTCACATGATACCTGTGTTTGCGATATACTGGTGATGTTTTTCTTAGTGTAATTATGTTTCCATTGTTATTCTATGTTTGTTTATCATCTAAAATCTAATTGTAAATTAGGAGATGTGAAAAATAAGATTTGTTATTGAGCACCTTATTTGGACTGTGTTTAATCAGTATGTTTTCTTCTAAAGTCTGATTCAGAAATTCTTAAATGATTTTCAATCACTACTAAATCACCTCTTTGTTCCATTCCATAATTCAATTTAAAGATCTAGTAAATGTAACTAGCTTTCCCTATGATTACTCCTTTGAACTTTTGATGCAACATCCAGCTTAATTTGACTCCATAGCCGAATGTAAAGAAAGTAATTTGATCAAATCAACCAACCAACCAATCAAAAAAATTCAAACAAACAACCAAGCATAATCATAACTAGCCTAAAATCAATTTAAAAACCAAGATAAATCATAAAGAGAGACCCCTCTCTGAAACTGGCAGGGTTAGATCCCATCTTCAAAAGTGGTTTGATGTTGTCCAATATATTTACTCCCTCAACTTCAAAAATAAAGAACGATAACAAGTAAAACCATAATGTGCTCTTCCTATTAATCACATTTTCGGCCCAATCAGCATCAATGTAAACATGAAGCTTCACATCTCCGGTATTATATCTCAAACCAAGTAATCGTCCCATGCAAATATCTCAGCACATGGTTGGTTGCAACCCATTGCGCATGAAGAGGATGATTCATGGATTGAATCAATATGTTAACTACAAAACATATGTCTGGATGGGTGTTCACAAGGAACATCAATGCTCCAATCAACTATCGATACTCGGAGGGATTCGCCAAGTCAAGTACTGCAACATCTCCACATAACTTCTTGAAGTTCATCTCCATCAGTGTGGCCATGGACTTACATTCTACCATTCCAAATATTTCCAAAATTTTCACAACATATTTTCCTTGAGAAAGGAAAATATCATTGGGCCTTTGCACACCTCTAAGCATAGTGTTAACCTCCTGCTGCAGTAGGTATTCATCTTTCATGATCGACATTTTTACATGCCAAATATGTCATACTTTGCATGATGCAACGTTCCATATTTGCTACAGAGGCCAAAGAAATGTCCATGAGAGTGTGCTAGTCTAAGTGCCACTGCTATGTTCCATTTTTGATGAGTTGATCTGTTTTTGATGAGTTTTCAGTTAAGGGAGGGCCAAACAGCTTAATCTTGGTCTCCCTAGGTTTCAATTTCCTATTGTAGAATATAGATAATCATTATCTGTCCAAACAACTTAATCTTGGCAGATTTGTAGATTGGTAGAGAAACAAGGGTGCTCAACAGCTTAATCTGAGCCCCTGGATGAAATAAGTGTAGATGTAGATAGGAGGACAACAAGAAGAAAAGAATGAAAAGCTGGGTATGCTAGTTCAAGTGCACCCAAACCAAAAGAAGAAAAAATGCTAGGTGAGTAGGCCGGGTAGGTAGTTTTGTGGTTGCAAAATCATTGCTTGTGATCCATTTCGTCTTTTCAAGTGTCATATCTATTCATATCACAAGTTTGAGGCAGTTTTTTATTTGAAGGACTTCAAGCGAGGCATGTCTAACTTCCCCTTCTTCCTCTTTCCCCAAATCACTCACTAATTTCCCTAAAGAGGTCAAGATCTGCTTGATACCTTTTAGTTTCATCATTTTCCATACCATTTGCCTTGGTAAAGATCTACTTTACTCAAGGAATGTTCATACTTCCTTTATGAGTCGGTTTCCCCTTTAAAGCCTAAGATTCCTATCCTTAGAGCTTTCTTCACAAAATTCATATTAACTCTTAACTCCATTATGTAAATCCCTCCTTATTTCCCCTTCCCATACTAAAAAAATATAGTAAAAATCCCCATTATTTATATATCCCTTCCTCTGGTTGAAATATAACCATAACTATGCTTGGGAATTACTAAGTTTGCCTGAAACTTAAGTAAGAACCCTCAGTTTTGCTTCTTAAACTCCCTCAAAGTGTCTTTGGACTCCTTCCAAGGCATGAAATCCCTCTTTTTTGGTTATCGGACCCCTTCCGAGGCCTCAAGAACCCTTCCAAAGCTTTAAAAAAAGCCTCCTCCAATCGCATTAACCCTCCTCCAATGAGTTTTCCTCCCCTCTGATGCGATATCACTGTCGGAGGTCGCAGCATTCATTCATCGGCCCCCTTTATAACTCCCCGATATCATTTCGCCGATGCGATTTCGTGATCGACAGTCGCAAGGTTCTGTACCTGTATATATATCCCCCCTCTCATCCGCCGACGTGATATTGCTATCGCATCACGATCCACTTCCCCGTAAAACTTGGTTATATTGCAAAACTTAAGTTTTGCCGCTAAACTCATTTTACCTCAATAATATGGCATTTCTGCAAATATTTCCCATTTCTTCGCACAGCCGCATGCCTTATCGATTTTCTGATATCAGCGATCGCTCCCATCGCCTCACACATATAAAAAGCCATCACCCCCTGCCACATCACCTTGCCATGTCACTGCTGTACAGGGACCCACTGTTGGCGTCATACTAATGTCATGCTGACATCATCACTAAAAGAAGGCGCGAAGGGTGAAAATCGCAGCAAAGAGAGCCTGGAATGTAAAACAGAGGTAGTTTACGATGCGCGATTGCGCATCGCTAAGAAAAAATGACCAAAATGGAAGGCTTCATATTGCTCGGCTACCAGCAGGCCCGAAAATTCACAATTTTGACAGGATTTCTTCATTTATGTTCGTATTCAAATCGGCCAGCGCCGGTAGCATTCCAGAGGCCACAGAAATCATTTGCAGCAGCCATTTTTGCCTTAAAAGGGCAGAAAAGGGGCGATTTGACAGTTTCAAGCATATCAGATAGAGAGAAAGTGGCCCGATTCAAGTGTTGAAGAGTATCAGAGGAAAGATGAAGCCTCGATTAAATGGAAGAGTATCAATGAAGCGGCAAAGAGTATCAGTGAAGCGGCAAAGAGTATCAGATTGAAGCAGGTGAACATTAAAAGCCCCCAAACAAAGTCAAAGAAAGCGGTGAAACCATTTAAGGCTCTCAGATCACAGTTAATGCACATCAAAGCCACTCAAGAGCAGGGAATCAAAGCCCGAAGCACAGTTATTACAGAAACACTACATCGAGCCATAAGGACAAATATTAACTCATTTTGATGCAGCTACCTCCAGCACAACTCAAATAGACATCTTCTTGCATTAATTTCAGGACAAGATTAGATTAAAGAACTCATTTCCCTCAGATTTGTTTAAGATCTGCTGTAATAGATATTTTAGATATTTTCCCTATATAAACCACCCTAATTCATTTTTTAAAGGAGAGGTTGGTGGATAATCCTGATTAGGGACTCGCACTGTATGTTTGAGAATTTCTATAATCAAAGACTGCTGAAAAGCTTGGAGGATGGACTGTTTGTTGTGTTATTAATGGCTGAAGAGTGAAATATAGAATTCTTGCGCTGCTACATGGCCCAATAAGTGTTTCTTACCTCTATTTTCAATTGATATATGTTTATATCATACATATATCACCATCTAAATTTATAGAAAGAAAGATTAGCTTAGAATTTGTGTGGCTGCACTCTATACTCAGTTTCTGTGACTTCTATATGTTTTCTTCTGATTCAGGCATAAATATGAATTCCTCATGGCTCGTATTTGCTCTGTTTCATTCATGTATGACTATTATTTAGGAATTCTTGGCTGCTCCTAGATATAGTTCACTCGCCTTCCCTCCGTTAAGCTGAATGAGAGATTCTTAGTTGCCTTTCATTCCTTAGCCTTCATTTCATCCTTTTAACTTGAAAGATTGTTTCATGTGTAGCTATCCTGCTCTATATTCCTCTTGTGACCAAGAAAACGTGCCAGCAGCCCAATTCCATGACTCCATTCCCAATGGTTTGAACCTCTCACACTATGCATGCCTCCCTACTTGAAAACATCAATCATCCCACCAAAACTTAAACAAAACCCCTTGAACTCAATAACTAGCCTAAAATCATCATCAACAAAGCTAAATCATTAAGAGAGAGCCCTCTCTGATTGCACGTGGGCTAGAACCTGCAGTCCAAAGATCGGTTTGTGGTTACCTCAGCCGTATCCCTTAAGGAGCTTTGGGACAACCTGAGTGTTAACATATTGGCGACTCCACTGGGGACCATCCTCAGATAATCTCACAAATCAAGTCTAAAGCTCCACTAAGGAAGAATCTGACCTTCAAAAGTTTCTTTCTAACCCATATATTTTTAGAAAAATCCCAAAAAAAAAACAAGCTAGAAGCTGTCTCCCAAAAAGGATTCACGTTATACAAGGTCAAATCCAGACCCAAATCCCCCAGCTGCTTTTGAAAATCTGAATTTAATCCCAAGAAACCTCAGGAAATTAGAGCGAAAAGAGGATTTTGCTGATTCTAGTCCTGAGATAGTTCAGCCAAGCTGTGTTCCAACCCCTGTCAAAGTTTTATTTCGTTCAACCCCTAGTTCCCCTTGTTCTTCATCCACCTCTCCAAGCACCTTTTCCACACCTTCGTTCACTGCGCATACTACCGCTACTACTCCTATTATCCCAGTTGTTCCAGCTGTTCCGTTTATCCCTGTTGTTCCACTTATACCTGTTAATATGGCTAATAGATATGCACCCTTACAGCTGCCTGCTAATCTCGGGGCTATGCCTCAGGATTACCAGACTAAAATAACTTATTTTGATGGCACAAGTGCCTGCACAGCCCTTCAGCATACAAAGAAAATGCAGGATTACTTTGAAAGCTATGAGATTGACGATGATGGGGTGAGAATGAAGATTTTTGTCCAAAGTTTGATAGGCGATGTCAGGACTTGGTTTAGAGCACTCCCAACTAATTCCATAGTAGACCCAGAAGCCTTATACCAGTCATTTACCAACAGATGGGAGAAAAAGAAAGACCCCTTGCACATACTAGCCGAATACGATACAATTAAAAGAGGCCCTCAAGAGACTGTTTTGTACAATTGTGCAAGATTCAATAATGTCTATAATGCAATACCACAGAACTTAAGACCTCCACCTGACCTTGCCTTGTATAAATTCCCTGATGGATTCGACCCAGATATGGCCTACCAGTTAGAAGAAAGAGCCCCTAACAGCCTTGCCAAAATGCAAGATGTGGCTGTCACTGTGGAGGCAAATTTAATTGCCAAAAGAAACAGAGCTAGAACAGAGAGGAGAACAACCTTTAAGGAAGAACCCTCAGCCCTAGACCAAAGGCTGGATGCCCTTATCAGTGGCATGCATAGGCTGGTAGACAGAGTGTACAACGTTGAGAAAAAATCATCATGGGACGGGCTGCAAACCAACGCTGTTAGGAACCCGAACTTCAGAAGGAATCAAAACCCAAATGCTGGAAGAGCGAGCCCAGACCATGAAATAAGGCCTCCTTTCCAAGAAAATTATGCTGAGACATCAACAGCTAATGAGCCCATAGAAGACACTCACATAAACCTAATGGGTTTTAAGAACGAGAAACATGTCTTCTTAACTAAAGAAGACCAAAATAACGATAATATGCATCAATTCCAAACCCAAACCCAAGAGTCTTTCGACTTTGAACAAGCCTATGACCCAGCCGTTTATGAGCTAAACAAGCAATATAAGCTAAGAACCAGAACGATTGATGTGCCCAAGCCCATCAAACCAAAGGAAAAACAACAACCCGATAAAATCAAAGGCAAGGCTATTATAACAGAACACGTTGAACAATCTGTCCCAAACCCACAACATGTAACCATAGATGATATAACTAACCACCTTCTAAAAAGCAGCCCGTCGTGCCTTTTTCCTCAAAGGAAAATGCGTACAACGTTCCAAAAAGCCTGCCCATAACTGAAAAAACGCAAGCGATCACTCTCAATAACGCTGGCAAACGAGAGCAAATCGCTGATAATTCAAATGAAAAAGAAAAATCTTCCATCATCAACACCAAGACTCCACTGCAAAAGCCATTTAATTTAGAGGCAGAGATTGGAAAACTTAAGATATCCATCCCCCTCTCAGAACTTGCCAAGCATGATGTTTATAGGTAGCAAATACAAAGATCGCTACAAATGCCAGAGGTTAAGGATGATGTAAATGTTTTAGATGATACCCCAGAGCTGCTCTTTGGCCCAGAAGTCAATGGAAAAATAGTCAATGGAGCAATTTTTCCATTTTATATCAGTTTGCATATCCATGATAAAATTTTACATAATGCAATGTTTGACTCAGGTGCATCACACAATCTTATGCCCAAAGCGGTAATGGAAAGACTAAACCTTGACATAACCAGGCCATACAAAGATTTATTCTCCTTTGACTCAAGTCAAGTCAAGTGTTTAGGCCTAATCAAAGACTTGTGTGTCTCCTTAGTCCAATATCCTAACAAGACAATCCTCATGGATGTGGTGGTTGCTGACATTCCACCAAAGTATGGCATGCTCCTATCAAGATCTTGGGGAGCAAAACTCCAAGGATCCCTCCAATTAGACCTCTCTTACGCCACTATATCAGTCTTTGGGCAACCAAAAAGACTATATAGAGAAACACTCATGAAATATATGGTGAGTAGCGAGGATAAGCCACAAAAATTCCCCATCTACTCAATCCATACTGATATGGATTCATTTATTTTGTTTAATGATGATAGCTGCCCTTTAACTGATGTCAAGCCTTTGGCTCTAGAACAACAAGCACACATCAATGAAGAATCGGTTGCACATACCCATGAGACTGTCACAACAGCCAATGCAACTAGCACACAAGAAGAACCTCCCAAAACACAAGACTCAGGTCCGCCCAATCCTAAAATGACTGAAACTCTTAATACTAACCACAAGAAAGAAATCACATGGTATTTAGAGTTTGATGGTTCAGTTAATAAGTTAGGAGTAGGGGCTGGAATATGGATCCACAACACACATAACAATCATGCACAAGGTCATGCATATAGACTGAATTTCAAATGCACCAACAACATGTCCGAGTATGAGGCATTCCTCTTAGGCATTAAGCTGCTCAAAGCTTTAGGAGTTGCCAAAGTGTCTATTCTAGGTGACTCCGACCTAGTAATCCAACAAATGAAAGGTAACTTTGTTACTAATGACAATAGAATGAGGGCCTATAGGACAGCTACCATTAATATACTCAATGCATTCTCTAAATCCAAGCTTGCCAAGATTTCAAGAAATCATAACATTCATGCTCACAGTCTAGCCACCTTTGCTAGCACATGCAAGCTTCCCTTTGAGCCAAATCACCATTTCACTGCTGAAATAAAACATAGGCCTGTTGTCCCAAATAACGTTAAAGATTGGCAAGTGTTTGAAAGCGATGAAAAAATTAACAATTTCCTCACTCTTGAGCATGGGTTTTCAAATATAAACATTGACATGGATGCCATGAACGACTCCCAACAGCAAACAAATGAAAATCAGCAGGCTGTAACAGCTGTAACAGCCAAACAAATCCTAAACCCAACTGTTTTTGACAATGCAAACATAGAAGAGCTAAAACAAATGCATTGGAGGAAATAGCCAAAACAGAGGCCGAGATCATTTATCTAAAAGATAACTTTCTCCCTGCTAGCCTCACTCCATTAGAAGACATGTTTGATGCTAATGATGTCCCAAAAAGCCAAAAATGCAGCCCTTAAACACTGTTATATAAGAACACAACATTGGGACAGCAGAGAAGCCCAAAATGATTAAATTGTCCAAAAATCTGCCACCTAATCAAAAACCAAAGTATGTGGATTTGTTCAAAGAGTTTCAAGATGTGTTTGCTTGGAGTTATGAGGACTTGAAGTCCTATGATACCTCAATGATGCAACACACCATTCCCTTAAAACCAAACCAAAAGCCCTTAAAACAAAAACTTAGAAGAATCAATCCCATGCTCCTTCCCTTGGTTGAGAAGGAAGTCAAGAGGATGTTTGAAGCAGGTATCATAGCACCCATTAGATTTTCTGAATGGGTGTCGAATCTTGTTCCCACAAGAAAGAAGACAGGCAAGATTAGGCTATGTGTGGACCTAAGAAACTTAAACCAAGTCTCCCTAAAAGACTACTACCCATTGCCAAAAATGGATCACATTCTACAAAGAGTAGTGGGGTCATCAAGAATTTCACTGCTTGATGGCTTTTCAGGTTTTAATCAAATACTTGTTCACCCGGATGACCAAGATAAGACAGCCTTTACCACATTGTGGGGAACATTTAAGTATGTTAAAATGCCTTTTGGACTAAAGAACGCTAGTGCAACCTTTCAAAGGGCAATGGAAATTGCATTTGCCAAGGAAATCCATGATTTCCTAGTTGTCTACCTTGATGACTTAACCCCCTTCTCCAAATCTGATCAAGAGCACCTTAAACACCTTAGGCAAATATTCATGACATGTAGGAAATATGGAATTTCCTTGAACCCCAAGAAGTCTCTCTTTGGCCTTGAAGAAGGCAAACTACTTGGCCATATCATCTCAAAAGATGGTATTAGAATAGATCTGGAAAGGATCCAAGCCATTTTGCAAATCCCATATCCAAGAAACATCAAAGAATTGCAAGCATTCCTAGGAAAGATCAATTTCCTACGGAGATTTATCCCAAACTTGGCCGAGCTGATACGGATGCTAAATAAAATGCTAAAGAAGGATGCCAAGGTAAAATGGTCTCTTGAAACCAAGCAAGCCTTTGAGAGTATCAAAGCTACCTTAACCCAAGCCCCTGTCCTCACAAGTCCTAAATTTGACAGGGACTTTATCATATTTTCATTTGCATCTAATAATACCATAGCTGCTGTCCTTTTGCAAAAGGATGATCAAGGAGCTAAAAGATGCACCCCTGAAGTACCAAATCATGGAGAAGCAAGCCTATGCACTTGTTAAAGCGATCAAAGACTTTAGAATCTATATTTTATACTCACATGTGATTGCTTATGTGCCAAATACTATTGTAAAAGACATATTAACCCAAGAGGGATTAGAAGGCAAAAGAGGCAAGTGGATTGCCAACATCCTTGAATATGACATAGAGATAAAACCAACCAAGCTGATAAAGGGACAAGGTTTAGCCAAACTGATGGCCGAAACAAATTTTCAAGCCTTAGACATCAACCAACTAGACAATGAACAGGAGTTGGCGACTCCATGGATCAGTGAAACCTTTTTGCAATCCCCATGGTATGTTGATATTTGCTTTGTATTTTTAAACCTGTGTGCTCCCCCAAGATTGTCCAGAACCAAGAAAAGATTTTTAAAAATGAAGGCTTTAAAGTTTTGTGTCTTAGATGGTGCATTATTTTGGAAAAATCATGAAGGCATATTGCTTAATTGCTTGACCAAGAATGAAACTAACAATGTCATGAAAGAATTCCATGCAGGGGACTGTGGAGGACATCTATATTGGAAGTCCACTGCTGATAAAATTTTAAGGGCTGGTTTCTATTGGCCCTCTTTGTTTACAGATGTAAAGAAGTTTGCTACCTCATGCCACAAATGCCAAATCTTTGAGGGCAAAATAAATCTGCTGCCTTTGCCCCTTAAGCCCATCTCAACCGAGAAGCCTTTTCAACAATGGGGTCTTGACTTCATTTGAGAAATCCATCCCTCTTCCTCAGGCCAACATAAGTGGATTTTAACAGCCACCGACTTTTTCACCAAGTGGATTGAGGCCATCCCATGTAGGCAAGCCAATGACTCCACCATTATCCAATTCCTTGAGACCAATATCCTATCCAGATTTGGCTGCCCGAGAAGATCATTACTGACAATGCTGCTGCCTTCAAATCCAAAAAGATGATCAATTTTTGCCATAAATTCCATATCACTTTAGGCCATTCCACAGCCTATTACCCTCAAGGTAATGGTTTAGCCGAATCATCCAACAAGAGCCTGATTAATATCATCAAGAAAGGGTTAGAAGAAAACAAGAAGAACTAGCATAGAAAGCTCACAAATGCCCTTTGGGCAGACAGACTTTCAACAAAGAGATCCATTGGGATGAGCCCTTATGAGCTAGTATATGGTATGGAGGCCAGATTTCCATCTTCCTTGGGTATTCCTATCATCAAGCTGTTACAAGAGATCCAAGCTGAACCAAATGATGTTCAAAGAAGAATAAATCAGACCATTCATCTCCAGCAAACCAGAGAGCAAGTGTATGACAGAGCTCAAATTGTGCAAGAGAGGCTAAAGAAAGCATTTGACAAAAGGACTAAGGCTGAGGATTTCTTTATTGGCGATAAAGTGTTAAGGTGGGACTCACGAAGAGAAGACAAGGGAAAGCATGCCAAGTTTGATTTTCTTTGGAAAGGCCCATTTGTCATCACCGCTGTGCAAGGCAATAACACCTATTTTCTCAAACCTGAAGATGGCAGCGCAATTGAAGAAGGCCCTGTGAATGGCCGAATGTTGAAACATTATCGAGATCCCTTTTAAGGGATACAATGTTCCTGTGTATATATCTGTACATTAGTGTTTGTATATATCAGAGCTTTCCTTTTATTCTTTATAAGCAATTCGATTGCTAGTAGCCACGTAGCATAGTATGGAGATAGAATAGCGCAACAAAGTTTGAAGTCGCAGCCCACACGAATCCTCCATTTCAAAGCTCTGTCTTTGTGTTGATTTTGGAAAAGGAGCACAGTTCTGAAGAGAATAGCCAAAGGAGCGCAACATTCAAAGCCTCTATTCTTTTGAAGTTAATTTCAAAAAAGCACCTCAATTTTGCTCTCGGTTATGAAGTTACTTCAAAGGGTGCGCAAGGCAGGTTTAAATATATTTTAAATGCACTCAATGGCAAGGGGAAGCGCTGTTATTTATAACAACGAATTCAATTAAATATGCTGCACTCAGGCTTCCAGCTCTTCAGTCAATAGTATCAAAATAGAGGAGCGTTTTTAGTGTTACATCTACAGCCTGTTCAAAGACAAAATTAAGAGGAGTTGCTCCAGTTTGTTCCCTTTTTGTGTTTATTTCAAAAGGCAGTTCTCAAGAAAAAGTGTATGTAATATCAAGCACGCAAAAGAAAGCAGGCAGTGCTTCATATTCGCAGTGATTCAGTTGAGGGAAAGTTTTGTTCTTATTCCAAAGTTTCAATTTTCTAAAAGTCAGCACAAAGAAGTGTTTCTAGTCCACAAAAACAATAGAAGATCAAGGCAGTCTGACCTGCTGTTCTTGGCTTTTCACAAGGAAAAGTCATCCCCAAGTGGAGCCACTGTTGGCCTCCTGCTGCAGCAAGTATTCATCTTTCATGATCGACATTTTTACATGCCAAATATGTCATACTTTTCATGTTGCAACGTTCCATATTTGCTACAGATGCCAAAGAAGTGTCCATGAGAGTGTGCTAGTCTAAGTGCCACTGTTGTGTTCCATTTTGATGAGTTGATCCATTTTGACGAGTTTTCAGTTAAGGGAGGGCCAAACAGCTTAATCTTGGTCTCCCTAGGTTTCAATTTCCTGTTGTAGAATATAGAGAATCATTATCTGTCCAAACAGCTTAATCTTGGCAGATTTGTAGATAGGTAGAGAAACAAGGGTGCTCAATAGCTTAATCTGATCCCCTGGATGAAATAAGTGTATATGTAGATAGGAGGACAGCAAGAAGAAAAGAATGAAAATCTAGGTATGCTAGTTCAAGTGCGCCCAAACCAAAAGAAGAAAAAATGCTAGGTGAGTAGGCCGGGTAGGTAGTTTTGTGGTTGCAGAATCATGGCTTGTGATCCATTTCGTCTTTTCAAGTGTCATATCTATTCATATCACAAGTTTGAGGCAGTTTTTTATTTGAAGGACTTCAAGCGAGGCATGTCTAACTTCCCCTTCTTCCTCTTTCCCCAAATCACTCACTAATTTCCCTAAAGAGGTCAAGATCTGCTTGATACCTCTTAGTTTCATCATTTTCCATACCATTTGCCTTGGTAAAGATCTACTTTACTCAAGGAATGTTCATACTTCCTCTATGAGTCGGTTTCCCCTTTAAAGCCTAAGATTCCTATCCTTAGCGCTTTCTTCACAAAATTCATATTAACTCTTAACTCTATTATGTAAATCCCTCCTTATTTCCCCTTCCCATACTAAAAAATATAGTAAAAATCCCCATTATTTACATATCCCCTCCTCTGGTTGAAATATAACCATAAATATGCTTGGGAATTACTAAGTTTGCCTGAAACTTAAGTAAGAACCCTCAGTTTTGCTTCTTAAACTCCCTCAAAGTGCCTTTGGACTCCTTCCAAGGCATGAAATCCCTCTTTTTTGGTTATCAGACCCCTTCCGAGGCCTCAAGAACCCTTCCAAAGCTTTAAAAAAGCCTCCTCCGATCGCATTAACCCTCCTCCGATGAGTTTTCCTCCCCTCTGACGCGATATCGCTGTCGGAGGTCGCAACATTCATTCATCGGCCCCCTTTTATAACTCCCCAATATCATTTCGCCGATGCGATTTCGCGATCGGCAATCGCAAGGTTCTGTACCTATATATATATCCCCCCTCTCATCCACCGACGCGATATTGCTATCGCACCCGAAAGCATATCACATCGTGATCCACTTCCCCGTAAAACTTGGTTATATTGCAAAACTTAAGTTTTGCCGCTAAACTCATTTTACCTCAATAATATGGCATTTCCGCAAATATTTCCCATTTTTTCGCACAGCCACATGCCTTATCACTTTTTCGATATTGGTGATCGCTCCCATCGCCTCGCACATATAAAAAGCCATCACCCCCTGCCACGTCACTGCCGTACTGGGACCCATTGCTGGCGTCAAACTGGCGTCATGCTGACGTCATCACTAAAAGAAGGTGTGAAGGGCGAAAATCGCAGCAAAGAGAGCCCAGAATGTAAAACAGAGGCAGTTTTCGATGCACGATCGTGCATCGCTAAGAAAAAATGACCAAAATGGAAGGCTTCATATCGCTCGGCTACCAGCAGGCCCGAAAATTCGCAGTTTTGACAGGATTTCTTCATTTATGTTCGTATTCAAATCGGCCAGCACCGGTAGCATTCCAGAGGCCACAGAAATCATTTGCAGCAGCCATTTTTTCCTTGAAAGGACAGAAAAGGGGCGATTTGACAGTTTCAAGCATATCAGATCGAGAGAAAGTGGCCCAATTCAAGTGTTGAAGAGTATCAGAGGAAAGATGAAGCCTCGATTAAATGAAAGAGTATCAGTGAAGTGGCAAAGAGTATCAGTGAAGCGGCAAAGAGTATCAGATCGAAGCAGGTGAACATTAAAAGCCCCCAAACAAAGTCAAAGAAAGCGGTGAAACCATTTAAGGCTCTCAGATCACAGTTAATGCACATCAAAGCCACTCAAGAGCAGGGAATCAAAGCCCGAAGCACAGTTATTACAGAAACACTACATCAAGCCATAAGGACAGATATTAACTCATTTTGATGCAGCTACCTCCAGCACAGCTCAAATAGACATCTTCTTGCATTAATTTCAGGACAAGATTAGATTAAAGAACTCATTTCCCTTAGATCTGTTTAAGATCTGCTCTAATAGATATTTTAGATATTTTCCCTATATAAACCACCATAATTCATTGTTTAAAGGAGAGGTTGGTGGATAATCCTAATTCGGGACTCGCACTGTATGTTTGAGAATTTCTATAATCAAAGACTACTGAAAAGCTTGGAGGATGGACTGTCTGTTGTGTTTTTAATGGCTAAAGAGTGAAATATAGGATTCTTGCACTGCTACATCGCCCAATAAGTGTTTCTTACCTCTGTTTTCAATTGATATATGTTTATATCATACATATATCACCATCTAAGTTTACAGAAAGAAAGATTAGCTTAGAATTTGCGTGGATGCACTCTATGCTCAATTTCTGTGACTTCTATATGTTTTCTTCTGATTCAGGCATAAATATGAATTCCTCATGGCTTGTATTTGCTCTGTTTCATTCATGTATGACTATTATTTAGGAATTCTTGACTGCTCCTAGATATAGTTCACTCGCCTTCCCTCTGTTAAGCTGAATGAGAGATTCTTAGTTGCCTTTCATTCCTTAACCTTCATTTCATCCTTTTAACTTGAAAGATTGTTTCATGTGTAGCTATCCTGCTCTATATTCCTCTTGTGACCAAGAAAACGTGCCAGCAGCCCAATTCCATGACTCCATGCCCAATGGTTTGAACCTCTCACACTATGCATGCCTCCCTACTTGAAAACATCAATCATCCCACCAAAACTTAAACAAAACCCCTTGAACTCAATAACTAGCCTAAAATCATCATCAAAAAAGCTAAATCATTAAGAGAGAGCCCTCTCTGATTGCAGGTGGGCTAGAACCTGCAGTCCAAAGATCGGTTTGTGGTTACCTTGGCTGTATCCCTTAAGGAGCTTTGGGACAACCTGAGTGTTAACAGATAGGAAGTAGCACATCAGTCCAAGGTCCTTCATCGCAAATTCAGAGGCCAACTCCCTCTTGCACTCAATCATTAGAGGCTCAAAACCTGTCAGGAAATAAATCATCAACATATAAAACCAAAATCAAAATGGATAGCTTGGACCAATTTGAAGTAGAGGTTGGGTCAACATTTCTTCTCGTGAATCCAAGCTTCACCAGGTAACTATCAATATGGGCATACCAATCTCTGGGGGCTTGCTTCAATCCATAAATTTCCTTCTTCTGCCTACAAACATGAGTCTTCCTATCTTGTACTTCAAAGCCCAGTGGTTTTTCAATGTATACTTCTTCATATAGAATGCCATGAAGAAACACAGTCTTCACATCCATCTAGTGGAGATTCCATCCTTGACTAGCAACAAGGCCAACAATAGTTCTAATAGTGGTATAGCGAGAAAAAGGTACAAAGATGTCATCATAATCCTCTCCCTCTTTTTGGGAGAAACCTCTAGCGATAATCCTCACCTTATATTTCTCAATACTCCCATCAAATCCATGATTTATCTTGTACAATCACTTAGAAGTCACAACAGACTTCTCTTTGGGTCTCGAAACCACTTCCCACATTTTATTATTCATAATGGATTTGTAATATTTGGCCATAGCATCTTTCCAAACGTGTTCTTTCACTACTTCTTCAAAGGTGGCAGGTTCAACCTATATGATGGAGCTCATAGCCACAACATATCACTAGTATCAACATGGCTTCTTACTTTCCCTGAAGGTTCCTCTAGTAGTAGCATGTCTTTCAACATCCTATAATGTATCACAAAGCCAAAGTGATCTCTTCCTGGTAGGGGGATCACATGGAGGAGGATCCAAGGGGTCCATAGGCTCCATGGGATCATCAACAACATCAATCTCCGACTCAAGCATAGAACGACCTTCTAGTAGGTCCATGTCATCATCCTTCTTCTTAGGAGGTGGAGGAGGAGGAATGCCCCTTGCTTTTCCAAGGGCAACATCTTCATCAAAAGTCACATCCCTGATAAAATCAATATTCCTTTGACCATACACATATATTCTAAAATATTTATAGTTATCATAATACCCAACAAACGTACCTTTCTTTCTGGTGGCTTCCAGCTTGTTCCTCTTGTCCTTTGGCACTTGAAAATACACAGGGAAACCAAATATCCTTATATTTCCAACATCAGGCTTCACACCTGTGAACACCTCTTTAGGAGTCTTGTCACCCAGGGCTTGATGAGGAATCTTGTTTTGAACATAGACCATTGTATTAGTGGCTTCTCCCCAAAGGGACTTCAAAAATTTTGATCATGCAACATTTCTCAAGAGTCTTCCATGATGGTCCTATTCTTTCTTTCAACCACACCATTCTGATCGAGATTATAAGGTACAATGGTCTTCTTCTTGATTCCAACCTTCTTGCAAAAGTCAACAAACTCATTTGAAGTGTATTATCCACCATTGTTATACCTCAAGACCTTGATTCTTTTCCCTGTTTGATTTGCTATTAGTGCCTTGAAGTCCTGGAACATCTTAAATGCTTCATCCTTAGGCTTCAAGTAGAATATCCATGTCTTTTGGGAGAAGTCATCCACAAAGATCATGTAATATAGATAGCCACCCAAATATTTCACTGGCATGGGTCCACATAGATCAAGATGAATGACTTGAATAATTTCATTTTTCTTTCCTTTTCTATAAGGGAATGGTCCCCCTCGACTTCTTTCCGTTGGCCCATCTCAAACATACCCTATCATGCTTAGTTTGAACTCCGAGCATTCCAGAAACCATCCTCCTTACTTCATGCAATGCTTCGTAGTGTAGATGTGCGAACCTTCTTTGCCATAGATGAATTTGATGATTTCTATCATGTATCATCACTATAGAGTCCTTTGATCCTATATCCCAAGGTGAAATTGTCCCTCATGTGGGATTCCATAAGTTAGGTGAGGACCTTCCCTCTTATGAAGGTAACTCTTATTCCCTTGTCTTCCCAGGAAAATATAGATACAAGGTTCTTCTTCAACCCTAGAACATACATAACATCATGAAGAAGTATTATTTCCCCATAATCCAAATGAAATTTAATAGAACTAAAACCCTTCACAGGTCAAGTAGAGTTGTCGCTAAGAATGATATTTATATTAGTCTCCCTCTCAACCATATTTGGGAGGAATTTCTGGTACCTTGAGAAATGTCTAGAAGCCCCACTGTCTACCAACCATCACATGAATATGGAGGAGAGGAACTAAAAAGAGAAAAAATAATAATATATTGAGATTGAGTGGCAGCTACATTATTTCCATACTTGGAGTTCCTTGGACTCTTTTGAGGATAATGGCCTTCTTCTCGATCATCAAGAGAATCTCTTATTCTTCTACCATCTCCTCTTCTTCCATTATACTTTTTGTTGTTGAAGCCATAATTGTTGTTGTAGTTGGACCTTGGAGAATCTTTCTTTTCTGGACAATCTCGGGCATAGTAACCATGCTTGTGGAAATTGAAGCATTCAAATTGAGGTTTGTCTTTTTTATACATTCTCTTGGAGTCCCTGGATTCTAGGTAAGACTTTCTAGTATTATATGGTATTCATCTTCCTTTCTTCTTCTTGTCTTGAGCGGCAAAGGCAGAGGTCTCTCCCTCTTCATGCTTTTGAATTCTCCCTCTAAAAATCATCCCGTTTCTTCTTGAGTGCATTTTCCAACTAATTCATCAAATTTCATAAACTTATCATTGCTACTAATAGATGTAAAAAAGGTTTTCCAAATAAGAGGAATGCCTTAAAGAGTAATGGGCACTAGCTCTCTATCAGATATAGGCTCTCCACCAATCTGCAATTGATCCCTTAGTTGGGATATCCTAATTACATATGACATATGGGATAACCTCATGATATCTTAACATCCTTGAGTTTATTCTTCAAGGAAAAAATATGATTCAAATTATTGACCTCAAACATTCCTACCAGCTTGTCATAGATATCCTTGGACTTCTTCAATTTTCCAATATAAGTAAGCAAATGATCATTCAAAGAATCAATAATAATTTTCTTGGATTTGAGCTAACGTTTCTTATATTTGGCCTTGTTAACAACATAATTATTCTGTGGAGGCTCATGTACCTTTCCTTCCACATATTCTAAAACAACATTTTCATCCAAGGTAACTTCCAACCTTATCTTCCAAGTAGAAAAGTTTGATGAGTCACCTAGATTTTGTGTATCTTTGAAGTATGAAGTAGGCTCTTGACCAAGTCAAATAGGCTCCTTCAACTTCTAATAAATATTATTACTCCAAAGTTGATTTCTTTAGTCTCTTGTCTCCTTGGGCTTGCCTTCACCTTAGCTTGGATACCATGTTAATTTTCCATTGGTCTATGCTAGCACAATCACTTAGCCCAATTATTTCTTCAATTAGAAATCACTTTTAAAAAAATTTAATCTTCCAATAACAATGAGACATTGTAGATAGAACATTAAATCCAATATAAAATAGAAGAAAACCAAGAGAAATAACATGAGACATAGGATTTGGTCAAAGACCAAGGAAAACCCCCACAAGGGGGAGAACACTTTCAACTTCTTCTTCTATTAGATTGTCATCAAATGTTCAATAGATAGATACAATGTTCCAAATCATAACCAAAATATTCAAAGTCAATCTTTTGACTATCCAAGAGACCAATTAACTAATATACATAAGATGAGCCTCAAATTCAAATCTGGTCAGCAAGTCAAATATGCATTTTTTGTCAAAGTCAATAGTGGTGAATAACAACAAATGATGCCCTAACCAGTCCACAAGTTAACAGTCAAATTGACTCCAAAAGAGCTTGGTCAATAGTCAAACAACTTGACCTCTTTTGTTGGTCAAACTTTAGTCAAAAGGGTGCCAAAAATATTTGGTCAAAGGAGAGAGAAAGATGTGGTCAAACTTCAATCAACAGACCTATGTCAACCCTACTCAAACTACCCAAAAAAATTTGGTTACTTCACCAAGAATTTCAACCTCCAAAAATCAAATTCTTCCAAGTCAAACTTGGTCAACGATTGCCCAAACAAAATTCAATGAAGAAAAATCAGGATTGGCCTTCTTCTCTTCGCACATGAGCTCAGACTCCTTGCTTCAAACCTATATGAACCAATCACAAGAGGAGAGAGAATATGATTTGAGTTGATGTGATATCCAAATAAGGTGACCTTGACATGTATTTATATGCGACTTTGGAGACCCAATTATGACTTTAGCCCAACCTGTACTTTTGTATACTTGTGGGTTTTCCCTCAAAAATTATATTTTTCCTTGACCAAATTAAATACTTCCAATGGAAAAGAAGGTCTTCTCTACATGAGGAACGTTGTCCAATGGAGGGAATTTATCCCTGAGCTGTCAAATTAACATGTTGTTGTGGATGAATCTGAAAGTTTAATTTGAAGCCTTTGTTGACCGCTTAACAGTGTTAAGGCACAAGTTGACCCTGAGCAGGGGCCCACTCAAGGTGCAGTTTTGCACCAATTTCTTTTCTATTTATTTTTCAAGTAGGATTAGATTGTTTTGTATGTTTTCAAGTCTTCAAATATATTTTATGCTCAAGGGTTGTTTGTAGTAGAAGTTCTTGAACAAGTGAGGCCTATATACAAGTACATCTAATGGACACATTTTAGTGGCAGTAAGGCCCCATACTTGTATGTTCAATGTAGTATCCAAAGAAAGTATGGGAGGCTAAACACCTCCAAAGAATATGGTGACTCTTGTTTTTGCATGCTTATATTTTTTGAAATCTAGTCATAGTTAATTAGACATATACAACTATATTTTCTCTTGTAAGTAAATATTATGAAAGGAGGGTGAGCTTTTGCATGAGTAATTTATTCATACAAATGATATTTTATCTCAAGATATTAGCACCTTTCTTGGATACTATTATTCTTACTTATATTTCTATCTATCTCATATTCTTATCATGTCACTCTTCTATATATTGTGCAAGCATTGGAAGTGTAAAGGGTCATATTTGTAAGTGATCAGATCACTAGAGCTTAATGACTATTGCCTTACACCCTTTACTACTTACTATTTTCTTAGGAGAGTGACATTGAGAGATACATTGAGTACGTTTGGTAGTTGGATTCTAGTTTGTATTTTTTAGATACTGAATCCCATATTCTAGAAGATTGTATATCATGAAGGATTATTTTATATTCCAACTTGTCAAAGATTCTACTCTTGGTAGTAAAGATATTCAAGCATTCATTTTGCAAATATTTCATTATTTTCTATGTATAATATTTCTATATTATCATAGAATCTTATTTTCTTGCAATTTTATTTTGATCAATCTTGGAAGCATTTTAATAATCATATTGCCTTACTTCCTTTTCTTCTCCTTATATGTTCAACTGCATCAAGGTATGGGTTGATTCGTTGACGTTAATATCCTCACATAAAAGTGTGACAATTTTACTTATATTGAAATCATTGTATGACAAACATTACAGGAATATATGTTAGGCATTTTAAGACACTTTAAATCAATTTTATTTTAACTTACAAAAAAATTAGTTTTCTAGAACTTCATTTTACAACAAAATTAGTTGCTTGTAATTTTGTTTTCCATGCATTGAAAAAGTCCAAAAACACTAAGAAACATTAAGAACATGAAAAATCAATCTTTAAATTTCCATTTATAGTAAAAAAAATACCCTAATTTTTTTTGTTTGTTGTTTCCCTACATTTAATTAGAAAACCTTATTGTAGAATTCCATTGATTTGTGTACCACATAATGTAAATTTTATGCATCAATCTTCAACATTCAAAGATAGCTTTAGCTTCTTGTTACAGGACATACTTTTTATTAAACAATAATATTTATTTCTATTGTGGGTGTTAATTTTTTGTTTTGAGTGCTAACCCCTTAAATCACCTAGGGATCCCCCCACAGTTAACAAACAATAGCTTGAAGAGTAGGGAGACTATATGAGGTTACAACATACGGTCTCCAATTACCTTGGAACGCTTTCATTGTTCTCTCAACAACCCCCCTAAGATTTGAGAAAAACTTGGGGCTCCTCATTTTCACTGGTTTACATATCCCTCTTTTGGATAATACATTCACCTTAGTTCTCCATTTCCTCATTGCATTGATTCATTATTTTAGATGGTAAAGCTAAATGGGCCTTCATGTGTTGCACTGTTGGATTTTGAATTAAATTATTTTCTTCCTTGAGTTGTATTCCTCATTAAGTTTTGGTTTCTTTCCTTAATCTTATTTGTTTAAAGAATTTTGGTCATTGATTTTTGGATCGGGCCCAACTCTTCTTATCTTCTTTTCTAAAGTTTTCCCCAACACAAAATTGGTCCAATTGTCAAATCAATACCCTTGGTTACCCATTTTCGAGTAAATTTCCTTTAGTTTGGATTTGGACCTTTTCTCTTAATTCTTTCAAAACATGATATTTTTCCTTCTAACTCAAACTTTTCTTTTAAGGTTTTGGGTCTCTGTTTAAACTTAGGTTTTAACCCTTGTTTTGTTTCTTTACTTACCTTTCGAACTTTGTTTCATCCACTTCTAATTTTCAAATCAACCTAATTTGTTTGGGTCTTTAGTTAAACTCATGTTCAAACTCCTTCCCTTTCTTTACTTACTTTTTGAACTTTGACCCTTGTTTTGTTTCTTTACTTACCTTTCGAACTTTGTTTCATCCACTTCTAATTTTCAAATCAACCTAATTTGTTTGGGTCTTTATTTAAACTCATGTTCAAACTCCTTCCCTTTCTTTACTTACTTTTTGAACTTTGCTTTGCTCCATTTTGATTTCTATATCTGTACTATTTGCAAAATTGGGTCCCTATTTCCCTTTCATCACTTGATCAATCCCTCGAGTAAAAAAAAAAGTCAATAACAAAAAGAAGCGTCAACCATGGAAGAAGGTTTTCACTAACCTTACATAGTAAAGGTTTGCAAGGATTAGGATGGTAGTGCAGATTGAGTTAGAATAACTTGCGATTTTATTGCTATATCAATTGTAATTTTTTTATCATATACCAATACATTTTCTTACAACTATATAAGACCATTGACATTCTATTACATGCTACCACAAATTTTGACCCATAGCTACCATAATTACTATTGAGAAACCAATAGGCTAGCAAATTAAGGTTGATTTCTCTTACTTGATAATTGCTTGTGAATATTTTTTGGCTTCTTATATATTTTATTATGTTCTCTTCATGAAACAATTATCAAAACATGAAACATGAACATCACAAGAGACAAAGAACGCAAAGATGTAGCCTCCAAGCCCAAGAAAAACCCCACAAGGAGGAAAACCCAAACAACTCCTCTTCTTATATAATCAAATCAAAGTGAGATATCCAAGACCCAAAAACCAAGACCAAGGCTTCCCACAAGAACCAAGTCATCCTTCCTTAAAACCTTCCTCAAGCAAGGCAAATCCAACAAAGTCAACATTCTTCAAATATGATAAAACTCTGAATTTTTGGGCCCTACAGTAATTTTGAAATTCTTGGCCATGTTGCAAATCTAAAACTTCACACGTGTGACTTAATTAGGGCACAATAACACAAAAAAGATCCTTTTTTGACCTTCCCTCTCTCTCCTTTTACTTTCTCTCTTCTTCTCTTGTCTTTTGTTGGTCTTCGTTTCCTTTTCTTGGCACAAAAATCGATGAGATTGATTGATGTCCAAATGAGGTCGAATTGCATCGTATTTATAGCAGTCTAGGAGGTTGAATGGGTGCATTTTTGGGAAGACTTGGTATTGTGGAGGACAAATTGACACCTTTGACTCAAATGAAAATAATTTTCTTTTTCTTTTAACTCAAGAAATCTTAGAAGCATGAAGAACATGTTTGACTAATGAAAATAATAATAAAAATAATAATAATATTTTTCTTCTTTTTTCTTTTACATGAAATACATATTGATACAAGTACAATGATAATTATGAAGACCGAACCGAGTTACATTTTCAACACTTCCTCTTAACTAGGGAGGTATTCATAATGATTCAACATGATTACCAAAATACTCTCAAATTGTAATATTCTTATAAGAAGAGTTTGGATAAATAAGCATCATCAAGCCTCATCATAACCAACACTGTCAATTACAAAATAGAAAGGCCTTGACTAACAAGCTCTATCTCTCCACTAGATCAGAGCACAATGCTCAGAGGCATAAATTTGGAAACCATCACGGCCTCTCAAGGCACATACCCCATCTGAATGTTCACCAGGTACGTCCGTACAAGACTATTCTTATCTTGGATTTCACCCATCCTAAAAAAATATCAGACCTCATGACTACTCTTATCTTGGATACCATATCCTCAAAGAGTATCAGTCCTTGGGACTGCTCCTATCTTAGATATCATTCCTTAAGGAGTATCAGTCCCATAGGCTTATCCGAGCCACCATTCTCCCTACCAGTGCCTTCACTAGGCTTACAATTGTTATTCCTAGCCATAATGCATGACACATGGAGAATAGGGTGTCCATCCTCACCCCCTCTCAACCAAGGAGGAAATCCTTACTCCCTCTCAAACAGGGAGAAATAACCACAAGCCTAAGTTTGTCTCAAAAATACTCATCAAAGCATCGACTACATGTTCTTTTGTCGAGATTTGTTGTAGTTGTTGGGCTCCTATCTACATCATATCATAATGAGCTTCAACTTTCCTATACCTTTGCAATCTTCACGTAGATTCAATATGTCATCAAGTAGTTCATCAAACATCTAATGGAGCCAAACTTCTTCATTGTTGATCACACAAGCCTTCACATATTGTTAAATTGGCAACTAGGGCCAAACTCCATGTGGATCAGCTTATTTATGGCAGGTGATATTTTTATTGGATCCCTCTCGTCGAGAGGTGTAGGATTGATCCAAAGATCATCCGATTCTGATAAGTATTTATGGAGATATGAATTTATTTTGTTTATGTAATTATTATCAAGCTGACCAGCACTTATGTAGGCTCTAGAAGCCCAACCGATGTGTCTATTCATCATCCTCATTTTTAGTATAAATAAGAGAAGACTTTAAGTCATTTGATACACATTCATTATGGGATCTCCTCTCCACGTCTTGGGTTTTTGGAGAAGGAGATGCACTAATGAAGGATGCCCTAAAATGATGCCCTAATCCAACATAGATCGAGGAGACTTATACGTTGTTCATGTAGAGATATATACGCTGCTCATGGAGACATATATACGCAGGACATGAAGATAGTTACACGCAATACAACGCAGTCATGGTAACATCTTAACGTTGTTCACGGGACACTTATACGCTGGGTAACCATAGGCACTTATACGTTATCATAAAGGGAAGCCACAGAGGTATTGGGTCAAGGCATTAAGCCACAACCAAGGTATGAAGCCGCAGAGAGCACAGCCACTCTAAACGCTGTTATAAACACTCCAATACGCACAACAAGGAGACCTAATACGTTGGTCTTTGAGACACTAATACGCACAGCATGGAGACCTAATATGCTGGTCATTGAAGACATCTAAACGCAGTCTATATGAAATTAATGGAGACACTCCCTCACTTTCATGAAAACTTTTATACGCACCACCGTTAGTTATAGGCATGCTGTGTGGTAGGCCGCAGGCCAAACCACCATAGCAAACACATGCGTAGGTCTCTTTTGGGGCTGTATTGTGCCCTAATATCCAGCATGGAAGCAGAGGGATCACACTAAGGTGAGCCGCAAGGATTGAAGGCTGTTTGAGGACTGTTCTAGGATTGTTTGAGGGTTGTTGCAGTGTGCTAAAGTGCCCTAACCAGGAACAGTCAAGGGCAACGTGGGACAACAGATTTGGAAGCAAGGTTGTTGTGTATTGGGTCAATGTGTTGACCAAATTTGAATCAGATTATTGAGGAGAGTGTGGAGGCCATGATTTGAAGTTGACTTGTGATGAATGGGCATCAAGATGATCTCAACGCAATGACAATGATAAGGATGATCAGTCTCAGATCATGATGGGCATGGGTAGCGAAATGAAGTTCAGCATGATGATGAATAGGGTTGCATGATGATGGAAGATTTAGCAAAATGGGCAGCATGATGATGAAAGCAGATGAGAGCAGCTCAGTCATTAAGGCTCAACACTGTGACGATACAACATGATATCACATGGTTATGTGTAGCACATAGAGCATGGGCAGCAGCATGATGGGAAGCACTATGAAATCATGTGCATGAGCAGCACAACGATACATTAGCATGGGTAGCACTATGAGATCATGTGCATGGGCAGCACAATGATACATTAGCAGGGGTAGCAACATGATGATGATGCACATTAGTTTGAGCAAGATCATGGACATGGACAGCCGCATGATATAGTATGCAGTGGTGCAACTAGAGAACCAGATGCAACATGATGATAGGTATCAGTTGAAGCAAAATGTCTTCAATTGATCTCATCGTTATAGGAGATGATCTATGCTTAGATCTAGATAAAGTCAAAGTGTTGACTTCTGTTGCAAATGTACTCTCTCTCTCTCTCTGCTGAATTTTGAAGATAAAAGAAGATTTCATCAAAGGGTTTCCCCACACATTGTGGGGTTTGTCCCTGGCTCGCGCCATATCTTGTGTCCTCTTGTCTTGGCTTGTCTTCTGCGATTTTATATTTATGTTCTATCTGCAGTTTATTGTAATGTTGATGTGATTGCTAACTATGAAAATTTAAATAAATTTCTCTAGCATAGAACATACCTAAACTTAACATGGTATCAGAGCTGAGGTGAAGACAATTCCCAAGCAATAGTGAAAGAGCAATCACTGAAGACAGTTGGGACAAGACAGAAGGATCAATGGGTTCCTCATAATTCACCTAGGGTGAAGTCAAAGCAGAGAATGTTATCAGAATGGCGCAACGGAAGATTCTGATGGTCCATCTTAAGATCACTTCATTGGGAAGTTCGGATCTAAGGGTGGAAGGAAAGGCAGATGCCTTGTTGAAATAAGTTCGGCCGTTATGCGAAGGAGTGGCAGAGACACATCTCTTGATGAAGATAACAATCATCCCTGGGACATCCTCAATGATCAAAAGAATGACTGGTAATGCAGGTCATCAAGGAAATGGTTGACTCTTCCACGAAATCAAGGAACCCCAAAATCTCTTTTATGTACCTGATCGAACCTGGTTACAGGGTGGCACTTATCGATGGAAAGGTACGTGTTTGAAAATAGATCTTTTAAAGATGTTTTTGAGTTCAGGGTTGTATCAAGTTACAGGAAGTCCACTGGGGACCATGTCCTTTGACTCAACTCCGGAGGTCTGTGAGTCAGATGGTCACTAGGATGCCTGAATTAAAAAAGAAGCATGAAGGTTCATGTTTGAAATGTACCGAAGGAAAATATTATAAGGGGACCATTCCCCTCTTACAGCAGGTCCACAAGCTTGGAACAACCCAAGGAGTTTGAGACTCATGATCAGGAATCTCATGTATACAGGTGGAAGAAATCCCTTTATGGCTTGAAGCAAATCACCTCAGGCATAGTATGAGAGGATTGATAGCTGTCTAATGCAACTGAGATTCACTAGGAGTGAAACCGATCCAAAACCGTTACTCGAAGGTTATGGATGAAAAACCTCTCGTACCGGCACCTATGTCTGACAGGTGCAGACCCTCTCATTTATAGGAGACAGAGGGAGTTGGATTCTGAATGTGGGAAGATAAGCTGCAAGCCTGTGACTACCTCGAGGATCTTAACTTTCAAGAAGTTATATGGTACTGATGTCGGACCTGATTTGGGAATGCCTTTGAAATTCATAAACTCATTCGCACTGATGTTCTTGGAGAACCTTCGTTCGGACATGTGTTGCAGTTAGCATGGTGAGCTCATATTTGGTTGAGCCTCACTAGATTGGTGCCAAGAATCTTCTGAATTGAGATACACTACCGAAAATATGAAACCACATGATTATTCGAATGATGAGTGGGCAGGCAGTGTGGAGGATCACTAGAGCACTTTTCAGTGTTGGTTCTCTTTGGATTCTGCTTCGATGCAGGAAGAAGAAGTCGGTCACTATAAGCACCGCCAAGACCGAATACATGGCTACGAGTATGATCTCGTATGAAGCTGCATGGTTGCGGAATTTCTTATGTTAGTTGTTTTTCTCTGTGACAACCAGAGGTGTGATTCGATTATTGAGGAATCCTGTATTCGACAATTGCTCCAGCAAACAGACATCAAATACTGCCTTATCTGGGATATGGAAAGTCGATGAGCAAGGAGGCTCCATTGCACTGAGATGATATATAGGTCGTTAAAGCCCCGGGGGAAAGATCAAATTTTTTATTTTCCCGAATGACTTGGAGTCATCAAGAGACCTTTGTAAAAGGGTTCTGCATGTTGCATACATTAAGCTCTCAGAGCTTTGGGGGGCTTGCAGTTCTACTGGAGCAACATACGACCACAAGGTGACTCACCCGCCCCTGGTGGTGTGCACTGGAACAAGATGATTCGCTCTCTTGTGGGACAAGATGATTCGCTCTCTTGTGGGACAAGATGATTCGCTCTCTTGTGGAACAGGATGATTTGCTCTCCTGTGTAGCAGGATTGATGTGTTCTCCTGTGAGGCCTGGATTGATGTGTTCTCCATGGTGGCCTGGATTGATGTGTTCTCCATGGTGATTGTAGCAGGATTGATGTGTTCTCCTGTGAGGACAGGATTGATTAAGTTCTCCTGTCAAGGCATCCTACCCATGCAGTCTGGGACTCATGGGAAGTACCTCTCATCTGATCAATGAGCAGGGAAATGAAGTTAGGGACCATAGTAGTACCGATGGACGCATCGTTGTATCTATCATACTCTCTATGCTAGGATGTACTCCATTGATCTGGGATCAATGGTACTGGTCTGGGACCAGTGGTAGGAGTTGTACATACTATGACGCTGACTTCAGGTCGGCTGAGACTGGTCTGGGACCAGTGGTACATACTCCGAGACTAACTTCGTGTCAGTGCAGGACTGGTCTGGGACCAGTGAGAGTCGTACATACTATGACACTGACTTCGGGTCGGTTGAGACTGGTCTGGGACCAGTGTTACGCACTCTGAGTCTGACTTCGGGTCAGTGGAGAATGGTATGAGACATTCTCGATCAATTCTTCTTCTTCATAGTTCAACAGAGCTTAGCATAGTAGAGCTAGCAGAACCAGCAGCGCTGAACAGAGCTGAGCAAAGCAGAGCAGAGCTAGCAGAGCTAAGCAAAGCAGAGCTAGCAGAGCCAACAGAGCTGAGCAGAGCAGAGCTAGCAAAGCCAACAGAGTTGAGCAGAGCAGAGCTAGCAGAGCCAGCAGAGCTGAGCAGAGCAGAGCAGAGCCAACAGAGCTGAGCAAAGCAGAGCAGAGCAGAGCTAGCAGAGCCAGTAGAGTTGAGTAGAGAAAAGCAAATCCAGCAGAGCTGAGCAGAATAGAACAGAGCCAACAGAGCTGAGCAAAGATGGGCAGAGTAGTGCAGGGCACTGATGGCAGAGATAGTATAGTCAGACATATGGATCAACAGATGGAGTTCCCCCTAGTTGAGAGGGAGTGTTAAATTGGAAACTAGGGCCAAACTCCATGTGGGTCAGCTTATTTATGGCAGGTGATATTTTTATTGGATCCCTCTCGTCGAGAGGTGTAGGATTGATCCAAAGATCATCCAATTCCGATAAGTATTTATGGAGATATGAATTTATTTTGTTTATGTAATTATTATCAAGCCGACCAGCACTTATGTAGGCTCTAAAAGCCCAACCGACGTGTCTATTCATCATCCTCATTTTTAGTATAAATAAGAGAAGACTTTAAGTCATTTGATACACATTCATTATGGGATCTCCTCTCCACGTCTTGGGTTTTTGGAGAAGGAGATGCACTAATGAAGGATGCCCTAAAATGATGCCCTAATCCAACATAGATCAAGGAGACTTATACGTTGTTCATGTAGAGATATATACGCTTCTCATGGAGACATATATACGCAGGACATGAAGACAGTTACACGCAATACAACGCAGTCATGGTAACATCTTAACGTTGTTCACGGGACACTTATACTCTGGGTAACCATAGGCACTTATACGTTATCATAAAGGGAAGCCGCAGAGGTATTGGGTCAAGGCATTAAGCCACAACCAAGGTATGAAGCCGCAGAGAGCTGCAGCCACTCTAAACGCTGTTATAAACACTCCAATATGCACAGCAAGGAGACCTAATATGTTGGTCTTTGAGACACTAATACGCACAGCATGGAGACCTAATATGCTGGTCATTGAAGACATCTAAACGCAGTCTATATGCAGTTAATGGAGACACTCCCTCACTTTCATGAAAACTCTTATACGCACCACCGTTAGTTACAGGCAGGCTGTGTGGTAGGCCGCAGGCCATACCACCATAGCAAACACTTGCGTAGGTCTCTTTTGGGGCTGTATTGTGCCCTAATCTCCAGCGTGGAAGCAGAGGGATCACACTAAGGTGAGCCGCAAGGATTGAAGGCTGTTTGAGGACTGTTCTGGGATTGTTTGAGGGCTGTTGCAGTGTGCTAAAGTGCCCTAACCAGGAACAGTCAAGGGCAATGTGGGACAACAGATTTGGAAGCAAGGTTGTTGTGTATTGGGTCAATGTGTTGACCAAATTTGAATCAGATTATTGAGCAGACTGTGGAGGCCATGATTTGAAGCTGACTTGTGATGAATGGGCATCATGATGATCTCAACACAATGACAATGATAAGGATGATCAGTCTCAGATCATGATGGGCATGGGTAGCAAAATGAAGGTCAACATGATGATGAATAGGGTTGCATGATGATGGAAGATTTAGCAAAATGGGCAGCATGATGATGAGAGCAGATGGGAGTAGCTCAGTCATTAAGGCTCAACACTGTGACGATACAACATGATATCACATGGTTATGTGTAGCACATGGAGCATGGGCAGCAGCATGATGGGAAGCACTATGAAATCATGTGCATGAGCAGCACAACGATACATTAGCATGGGTAGCACTATGAGATCATGTGCATGGGCAGCACAATGATACATTAACAGGGGCAACAACATGATGATGATGCACATTAGTTTGAGCAAGATCATGGACATGGACAGCCGCATGATGTAGTATGCAGTGGTGCAACTAGAGAACCAGATGCAACATGATGATAGGTATCAGTTGAAGCAAAATGTCTTCAACTGATCTCATCGTTATAGGAGATGATATATGCTTAAATCTAGATAAAGTGAAAGTGTTGACTTCTGTTGCAAATGTACTCTCTCTCTCTCTGCTGAATTTTGAAGATAAAAGAAGATTTCATCAAAGGGTTTCCCCACACATTGTGGGGTTTGTCCCTAGCTCGCACCATATCTTGTGTCCTCTTGTCTTGGCTTGTCTTCTGCGATTTTATATTTATGTTCTATCTGTAGTTTATTGTAATGTTGATGTGATTGCTAACTATGAAAATTTAAATAAATTTATCTAGCATAGAACATACCTAAACTTAACACATATTCTTTCTTTGTGATGGGGTTTTTCCTTCATGCCTTTTTTAAAGAAATTATATCATCTTCCAATAATCATCAATAGTAACTTTTTCAACAATATTACCTACCAAACCAATCAATGTAGAGCCAATCATAGCTCCCTCTTTCCAATTAAGGAGGGTGACCTTCTTCTAGATTAGTATCGAACCCATCATATCATGAAGTGATCAACAAACTATCCCATGACTTCTTGTATTAATTTGTTTCACTTCCTACCTCTATAGTATACATACTTCTGTTGTATGATTTTCCTGGAAGTCATACCATATCCCAAGAATTATGATGTCATTCATTATTAGAGTAGACAAAACAAGTGATGTTACTCCAAATTTCAAGTTGTAAGATTCTTCAAGTCACTTTGAGCTTCTAGCTCCCTTTGAAGTCAACATTACTTCCTTTCTCACATTCTTCAAGAAATCATATTGGATAATGATCAATTAGTGATGTTAACATTTGTTCTTCCAATCTATTATGCTACTATATATCAAACAACCATAAGGAAGAGTCTTGACTTTCCTATCTGACCAAGACATATCATGGTTATGATCCAAAGTACATTTCTGATCTATATGCATCATGTTATTTCCTTCAACTCCCTCTAAAGATATGAGTATTTTTCTAGATATATAATGAAGAACCTTTTTCTAAAATAGGCATACTTCTTCATTTTATGTTGTCATTCAGTTGACTTCTTTTTGAACAAAATGTTACTTTAACCTTCTTTTAAAATAATTTCCATGAATGATGAGGTTCCTTCTTTATGACGAGAAATGCTTCATTTATGCTTTCATGTTGCTTCTAGACTATTTCCATACCTTCATACTTCTAGACTGCTTCGATGTTGTTTCCATGTTTTTCTAGTGGAATATACTTTTTCCATGTTATTTTGATTCTTCCATTCATATGTTTGAAACATAATATCACGTTGTAGAAACTTCTATAATGTTGCATAATGACCTTGATTATGCTAATGGTTATGCTTCTAAAGTAGATCCTTGTAATCCTTTTTTTCTAAACGACTACTTCTAGATCATCAAGATAAACTTGTAGTTGCTACTATGACTATAAAGGGATTGATGGCCCAAAACCTTCTATTCTTGCTTGCTAGATGATTAGATGACTGCTTCCAACCTTTTGTGATAAGATGCAGTTGACTATGTAGGCTCTAATTCTTCCAATTCTATATGCTTCCTTTCATGATACCATAATTTGCAAATCCTAAGACTCTTCTACAAATGTAATTGTGATTTCTACTTTAACTACCATCTAATAAAAGAGAAAATAAACTACTTGTAAAACTCGTAATAGTAAAATCCTTTAATAATAGAGGTCCTTATGATCTTTAGTCTTCAATTTTTTCTCAGGTTCTTCTTCTTCTTTTGCAATGTGAGATCCACTTCTTTCTTTCCTTTTGTTGTTATTTTTGTTCTTAGGATCATTGGGACAATCTCTTTTATAGTGGCATATTCATTGCAACCAAATCATTACACTTTGGAAATGTCTTGGTCTCCATGTTAATTTGGCAGCTTAATGAAAAATTCCAACCATGGGATGGGATTCCTCTTTTCGAGAGGACCAATTTTGACTATTGAAGCGTTCAATTTGGATAGGGAAAAATGTATTTTTGAATTAAATCTCACATGTGCACATTTTCTCAGGTCATCCCTAAAGCAAATTGGACCCCTTGGAAGGCTATAAATACATGTGACCTCAATCTCATTTGAACATCATCATTATGATCATTCTTCTTCTTTCTTTGGTTTGGCTTGCACAGGTCTCAGATAGTCCGTGGAAAGTTCACTCGCACAAGTCTGAGATTACAGGGTCTGAAGCTCACATGTGTCTACGGTTTTTGGTTTCCGACCACATGCATGACACATACCTATTTCAGTCATAACCGTAGCATCACAAGCTCATGCGTGAAATTGGAGGGTTTCAACCGCACACACGTCACTCTCTAGGTCTGGTTGGGACCTAGGATTTGGTTTTTCAGTTGACCACATATTTAGCTCATTAATCACAAGGTTCGAAAATTGACAGCAAACAGTGACAGTTGATCATAGGCTTCTGAATCTGGGTTTTGATTATTGGCATTGTTGGGTTCATATCATGATATTTTTTATATGATTTTTCTGGATATTTGTATGGATGAAGATATGGATCATTGTACCCTCTTTTGTTGAATCATTCAATGACAATCTAATAATAAGAATAATTTGAAAGGGGTTTTCCCCATACTAGGTTTTTCCCTAGTCTCTGACCAATCCTGGTGTCTCTATGTGTGAATGATTTTCTTCTATTGTTCCTTTATGTTCCACTGTATTGATAATGATGTTGTAATTTCTATATAATTGCATAAGTTGTTGAATAATGTTGTAAATATGAATAACGTTAAGTAGAAAATAATTACTTATATTTCCTTGAAGGGTTTAATGGGTACAACTAGATTAGAATCACTTTGGATGATCAAGACAAGACTACATTCACTTTTCCTTGGGAAGTATTTTCCTACCATGTGCTAAAATTTGGACGCTGTATAGCTCCAAAAAAATTTCAAGGAGTTGAAATTGGTATTCTCTAACTTGATACATGATTGTGTGGAAATCTACATGGATGAATATAATACTTATGGTGATGAATTTGATATAGCATTAGACAATCTAGAAAAAGTATTAGCTAGGTGTAAAGAATTTTATGTATCACTTAGTAGCAACAAATGATAATTGATGTTGGTAGAAGGTATAGTGCTTGGGCATATTATTTCTTCAAAAGGCATCGAAGTGGATCCAGCAAAACCTAAGGTAATATTATACTTGCCTACTCTACAAACTGAGAAAGAGGTATGGATTTTTCTTGGACATGTTGGCTATTATAGATGTTTCGTTGAATTTTTTTCATGAATGTCTTGTCCTGTATTATTCTTACTAAGTAAAAATGTTGAATTTGTTTGGATACATAGCTAACATCATGCCTTCAAAGAACTAAAATCCAGAATATCTAAGGCTCTTATCATGAGAGGGCCCAATTTGTCCCTCCCCTTTCATATATTTATGGATGCATCAGATACTGCAGTTGGAATTGTCTTAAGAAAACAAGAACTAAATCATTCATATGAAACTTACTTCATTAGCAAAAATCTCTCTCTTTCAGAATTAAACTATATGATAACAAAAAAAGAGTTTCTTGTTGTAATATATGCTATTAATAAATTTAGGTATGCTATTAATAAATTTAGGTATTATATAATTGAATACCCTATAATATTGCATAGTGGCCATGCCACCATTAAATATTTAATGAACAAACCAATCACTAACAATGGGGTAAGTAGCTGATTGTTTTCATTGCAAGAATTTGATATTATCATCTTAAATAAACCAAGAAAAGATAATGTAGTGGAATAAATTCTTTCTAGACTTAGTACCAATGAAAATGAATCACCTATCAAAGATTCATTTCATGATGAGAATCTCTTATAGTATTTACTAAATCATCATGGTTTGCAGATATTGTTAATTACTTGATTGCAAGAAAACTCTCACCTCACCTACCTATGAAAGAAAGACAAAAAATCATCAAGTGGATTAGGATATTTTCATCAATCGATATATCCCTCTTTTAAAATTGTCAGATCTAATTATCTGGTGATGTGTGCGAGAGTATGAGATCCATGACATATTAAGGGCTTACCATGATGGCCCTTGTTGGGGCCACTTTGTAGAAAAGAGAGTAAGATATGAAGTACTCTAGCAAGGGTACTACTATCCAAAACATTCAAAGATGTCAAGTAGTATATAAAGGGATGAGATAATTTTCAGTGCATGGATAGACCAATACAATCAGTGGGAAGTCACTATAACTACAAGTAGTAGTTGAACCCTTCGATAAATGGACCCTTTACTTTATTATACTAATCAATCCCCATTCTCAACATAACTCATAGATCTTAGTTTTTACAAACTATGTCACAACGTGGATGGAAGCGAAAGCACTCATGACTGTGACAGAGCAAGTAGTAGAAGATTTTCTCCATGAGGAAATATTCACTAGATTCAAGATACCACAGGTGATCATCATTTATGGAGGAACAAAATTTACTTCAAGGCTCATCAAGAACCTCATGGAAACATACAAGATCAAACATAGGGTAACAATGTAATTTCACTCATAGGTTAATGGAAAGGTGGAAGGAACAAACAAGATCCTTGAGGAAATTATAGTATAAATTGTTCAATTTCACCTCAAGGACGAGCCATACTGACATCCTAAAGCACTACGGTCCTATTAGAAAACATGGAGAACTATTACGAGTTGCAAACCATATCAGATGGTTTATGGGAAGAGGGTTCTTTTGCTAATAGAAATAGATATATAAACCTTAAGGACATCGATACAACTTGGTATAGACCTATCTAAAGCACAACAACATAAACTTATTCAAATCAATGAATTAGATGAGCTTTATCAATTCTTCATACATCAAACAACTATGATCCAAAATCAAGGAGTACAATGGCATGAGTATTTTATAAAAAAGAAGAGGTCCATATCTAGAGATTGGGCCTTATTTTTTAATTCAAAGTTTATGTAATGTTCCCTCCACTTAAATTTTATCAAGGAAACCACACAATTTTGCAATTTTGGAGAGTAGTAAATTTGTTGGGCATACATTAGAATATGGGAGAAAATTTCAAATTTAGTGGAATGTGGGGACCACTCCTAGAGAGAGAAGTTTGAACTCCTTTGAAGGCTAGTCTAATTGGAGGGGGAAAGAAGGCAAAGGGGGTGGAGTTGATGGGGTCCACAAAGGAAAAAGGAGATAGCCAAGATATATAGGAGAGATCTACCTCATTTTGGGGCTTTTTGTGAATATGGAAATTATTCTCTTGTACGAGTGAGTTGTTGAGCTAAGTCTAAAACATGTTCAACACAAGAGGTTTTCAGGCGAGAATATCACCTCCATATTCAATGGAATTTGAGTGCCACTCTATGGGGGTTCCTTACTTAATTTCTAGAATTCTTCTAGAGGTAATTATGGGGAGTTTCGTCCCATTTTCTAAGCATTCTGGGCACAAAAAGAAAAATGTACACTACTTGGAGGAGCAACTACAAGGTATGTCCAGTTTCAGGCTTTTAGAGGTCCATTATATATGGTTATTGCTAGAGATTTGTAGAGGGTTGTAGGGTATAGCTTGAGGGTATCACATAAGCGGAAATTTACCTTTCCAACTAGTGTCCGAAGGTTGTCTAGCAAGACCTGCGCAGGCAGTGAGGGAAGATGAATCGAATTGGCAAAGGTCTAGGGAATTTTTAGTTGATATAGCAAGAAGTCATTGTGGAGTACTAAAGAAGGTATGTTTTATTGATTATTTTGTCATATTTTCTTTAAAAACTCATAATCCCTTTGCATCATGAACTCGGTAAATAATAAGAAATTATGGAAAAATCTATGAGATTTGTATGTAACGCAAAACAACTAATAATCACCATTTCCTTATGCAAAAAAAGGGAGAACGAAAGATTGTCATCCCAAAGAAAAAGACAAGGCAGAGTTAACTACTGTCCCTGTGGCAAGAAACCCTATGCAGACAAGGCGATCCAAATTGAAGCGTATTAGCCAAGGAAAGGAAAAGGAGATATCAAATCGGCATAAGAGAACAACGGGATAACTGGAATTAACAGTTTGGCGAATCCCTCAAGATCCCTTGATCCTGAGGGATCGCAATCTTAACTATTTTTTCATCATTGATATCTCCGCTTGGTTGTTATAAAAAGGGGCAGCACTTCTAGCCCGAGGGGACCTGTTGTTATTCTTATGTAATTTCTCTTTGTATTTAAAACTTTGATCATCGACTCTCATTGAGAAGTGATCCACTGTAACTCTGCTTGGATGCTTTAATATAAATCTGGTTGTTGTTCCATCTTTGATCTTGGAATAATCTCAAGCGGTGTATCCCTGGAGGCTAAGGGCCCGACCCTGGTGGAACACTTGCTCTTGTACCATTATCTTTAATTCTTGTGTGGTTTTCATTATCAACTTTGTTCGGTAATCTAATGTGTTTTGTTATTTTACATCGCGGCTCTATTATATTTACAATATCGCTCTCTATGACATGAATGTCGTATTGTTCATTCTGACCTTGTAATGCATTGTTGTTCTTTTAATCATTGATGTAACATTACTATTCCTTACAAAATGCTATTGTTGTTTAATTACAAAGTAACCGAGCTGTAACAATCTTAAGTTGGTATTACTGTATTCATCTATGGTTTATACTTAATCATGATTTTTGTTCAATTGACATTGTTGTTCCATTATGAATTGCGATCGCTATCCTTTGTAACTGAGATTAATATTTGTGGTAGCAGAGTCAGATTACTGTTTCTCTCCATATCAAGGTGTGTTGTGTGTTATTTATTTCGGTTTACTGTATATTCACAATTGGCTTTAAGTGTTGTTCCACATTTCATTGCTAATCAGTTGTTGTTGTATTTCCATTTGTTGTTCGATTTATTCTTAGAGTAAGGATTGCTATTTGATTTCTGTAGGATACGATTGCTGCCTTTATTTACTTAGAATAAGGTTTCGCTTTTTATAAGAACTAGTTGTTGTTCCATTTCCTAGTTGCTGTTTCAATTATAGTTGTTGTTGCATTTCTTGTTATTTGCATTTCCATTGCTTTGAACAATCTGAAACTGTAGTGAGCGTCGACATTTGTTGTCTAGTTCCTAGGTTGATGATTTGTTCCTTGATTATCTTCAGTTACATCAGTTTATATAGGGATGAGTTATTGTTATTGTACCCTTGACTTATAATCTACTTAGTTTTCTGAATGAATGATTTCAGTCTTAAAGTGTTTTGTTGTAAGTAGATTTTGTTTTAAGCATCCGTTTACTCTTTTATTTTGAGCACTATACTACTAGCATTACTCTGACAAATGACTGCCTCAAACTGAGTACACTCTTCGAGATAACAAATCGTTCCTGGATTGATAAGTTAATGCGGGGTAAATAGAGGTGAAAAAGACCCTTTTTACGACTCGAAATTTTGGCGCTGTTGCTGGGGAAGAGTGTAGCCATTTGTTTCTTTTTCAAAGTAGTGTAAGAATTTGTTAGGAAAGAACTGGGTTTTAAAAATGAAAGGTAAGAACCTGCGTATGGAGTATGTAAAAGCCCTGCTCCCCTGCTCGCTTTCCTGCAAATTTGTTGCTATTTTTTTGGGTAGAACTTAGCAATTGATTTGAGTGCATGACTAAGTAGAAAAAGCCTGAAAAGAATCCCAAACCTCTACCCAAGCCTAATAAAGCTAAGGGGCCGGTGACCCTTGGCCAATTGACCTTTATAGATGAAATCCTTAAAAAAGCGGAATCTCAGCCTTCAGTAGGACCTAGAAAAGTTACTTCTAGACAGCCTACTAGTTCCCTTCAGGCCACAGGATCACCATCTGTAGACTTTGCTAAGGTGCATAGTCAAACCGAAGAGAAAGATTTTCAAGAAATTGAAAATTCCAGCCCAAAATCATTGCAAGAAGGAAACCTTAGCAATCTTTGTGAAGGAAGAGGAGAAACAAGAGAAATTGAAGAACCAAAATCTCCTCTTGGGATAATACATCCATTAAGCAGCCCAGATAAGGGAAGTGTTGCAAAAATCATTTATCACGAAGTTGAAGAAACTCGAGAACCTGAACCCTCCTAGACATTAGACACTCTCATCATCCCAGATAAAGGAAGTGTTGTTAAGGCCATTCCCATTAGAGCCATTCCTCCTCGACAACCTAGGAATACCCTCCTAGACATCCCAGAAGGTTATTGGCATATATTTGACCAAATGGCCCAGAACCAGCCAAACACCCAAACCTCTACACTACAATACCCCATTGTGGATACTGCAGCTAATGCACATATGAAAGCAATTCCTTTCCAGCATATCCCTACATTCCATGGCCTTACATCAGAATATATGGATGCATTTTTATTCGAATTTGATGTGCTGTGTAGAGGATATGACTATACCACCGACCCCCAAAAACTGAAGTTATTTCCCTCCACATTAAAAGGGGCTGCTCTAAGATGGTTTATGGGATTAGGTGGTGGTGTTATAAATAACTGGGACCAAATAAAAGAGTCTTTTCTAAAAAAATATCAGGACTGTTGCAGGTCTAGAGAGTTAAAAGATGAAATATTTTAGATGGTAGGTAGACCAAATGAAACATTAGAAGAATGTGTTGAGTGTTTCCAGTATAATCTTCAAAGATCTCCTTATGCATCATTACCCTGACCTGATAATGTATTAAAAACAACATTAATTAGGGGAATGAAGGAACAATGGATTGAAACACTAAATATTATGGGAAAAGGAGATATTTATCATGAAAGTTTTGTTGACATTATTAATATATGTATCAAGAGTTCAAGAGGCAGCACAAGACTAAAATTAGCAGAACATGATCGATTTGCAAGAGATAACAGAACTTCGGCAGAAGGAGTAACCCGTGCAAAAATTGGAAATTTATTAGAAAATTTTAAAACTGACATATTAGGGACACTGACAACACAACTTGATATTATGCAGGCCAAACAAAAGGAAGCAGAAGAAAAACAGAATTTGGCAATCTATTGTCCTAGATGTAGAAAGAAACACAGCCATAAGGAGTGTCCATTAGATGTAGTTCAAGTTTGCACCATTTGTACAAAAGACCACTCCACAGAGAGTTGTCCCTCACTTCCTGGATTGAAAGCAGTATACAAGGAAGTAGAAGAAGAGCCAGAATCGGTGTATCTACTTAATCAGCGCCGTCAATGGCAGCCACGACAATCAGGTATGTTTTCAGACCCAGTTCCTTCTTTTCAGCCTCCACAATATCATGCTCAACAATATAATACAATGTGGAAAATCAGCTTCCCTTCCCGAATTGGTCATAGCAATCATTTCCTTCGTCATATCCATTGCCGAATCAAGCAAGCCAACCCAATTGGCCAAATTTTCCCTATACCCCACCCAGGGAAAATTTTAAGAACCCCCCCTAAATTTATAAATATAATAAATGGGTGAATCTCCATGGTATATAGGAAAAATGGAAGGCGATTTTATCAATAATATAATATGTATATATAATTTTTTGGCGAATCTCTCACCAGGCATGGCGAATATTTTACTCAATTATAAAATATTGTAAGATCTTGGCAAGTCTTTCACTAAATAATAAAATTTTGTAAAGTCCTAGTGAATCTTAGCATAGGCTACATGCTGGTTTAATTCCCCCATTTAAATAGGCTACATTCCAGGTGAATACCATGGGTCAATACCATGTGCCATTTTGGTGAATACCATGGGTCAATACCATGTGCCATTTTTATTTTTATTAATTCTAATATTAGGGTTAATAATGGTTTTTTGCATGGTATTAATAACAATCTAGTCCATGGTATTTGTCCCATAGTATTTTGGCCATAGGTTTCACCTAAATATAACCAATTTTTTGAGTGTTCGTAAATATAAGGTGACTTATGGAGTAAATATTAAAATTTGTTTTATTTGTTTACCATACCTCTCATTTATTTATATTTTTATTAATTTACTATACTTCTTTTTAAAATATGGTATTTGGCCTATAGGATTTACTTAAATAAAACCTCTTTCTTGAGCCTTCTAAATAGAACGAGGTTTATGGACTAAATATAAAAAAAGGTTTTATTTATTTTTATTAATTTACCATACCTCTTTTACAAATATGGTATTTGGCCCATAGGATTTACTTAAATAAAACCTCTTTCTTGAGCCTTCTAGTATTTGGCCCATAGGATTTACTTAAATAAAACCTCTTTCTTGAACCTTCTAAATAGAATGAGGTTTATGGACTAAATATAAAAAAAGGTTTTATTTATTTTTATTAATTTACCATACCTCTTTTACAAATATGGTATTTGGTCCATAGGATTTACTTAAATTAAACCTCTTTCTTGAGCCTTCTAAATAGAACGAGGTTTATGGACTAAATATAAAAAGAGGTTTTATTTATTTATGATACGTCTAGTTTATTTATATTTTTATTTATTTACCATACCTTTTGAGTAAGTATAAAAAGACATTTTATTTATTTGTCATACCTCAACTTTACTTATATTTTTATTTTTTTACACTCTTACATGTATATAAGGTGACTTATGGAGTAAATATAAAAAATGTTTTATTTATTTACCATACCTCTCATTTATTTATATTTTTATTAATTTACCATACTTCTTTTATAAATATGGTATTTGGCCCATAGGATTCACTTAAATAAAACCTATTCTTGAAAATGGGCGAATGGATTCACTTAAATAAAACCTATTCTTGAAAATGGGCGAATGGAAGGTTGTAAGTCCTAATTTCAAGGGCTAAATTTACCTTTTTTACCCTCTCCCTTAAAATAAGGTGGGCTATTTGAGGTGATTTGTAAAAATGTACTATGATACAAAATATTCGTCCACTAAAAATTTAAAACCCCTTAATTTCGCTAAAGGGCGAACATTCGCCCCTAAAATTATCCTTGACCCCACCATATTGGCAAAACAATGCATATCCAGCACAATGGACCCCTCCTACTTCACAGAGTCAAGCCTGAAAGACAAACTGGCAAAGACCTATGAATCAGCCAGTAGGAACCATCCCGCTCCCTCAACCTACACTGCCAGCATTACAACAAAACCCCCAGCCTAACTTAAGACTGCAACTCCCAACCCAACCAAACCCCAATCCGAATAATAGACCGGTCCAATCCATTCAAATAATTGAGACACCAGAGATAGGAACCGATCTAAGGGAGTGTAATGACCTTAAATTAAGATTTGGGCGTATCATCGAAACAGAGGGAGATAAAACAACTCAAGTTGAAAATCAGTTACCTATGGAACAACTACCACAAGAAGAGGACGTGACCAGACAACAAATTCATGATCCAGCAATCACATCCTCTCCTCCATTCCCAGAACGCTTAATTATACCTCGACCTATACAATACCTTGATTTTGACATTTTGGGAGAACTACAAAATTTGTACATAAAAATCCCACTCCTCCAATCCATTCAAGACATTCCAATATATGCAAAGACTATCAAAGATCTATGTATAAAGAAACCAAGGAGGAAAATAGCAAACAACCCAAAAGTCCAAGTAGTTGACACTCTATCCGATTTATTATCAGGGAAAGAAACACCCATTAAATACGAAGACCCAAGAATCCAATAGTAACCGTACAAATCAATGGACAAACCTTCTCAAATGCCTTAGTTGATCTAGGAGATGCAATTAATATCTTAACAACCACCACTTGCCAAAAGCTGGGAATTACATTAGTAGAACCGACCTCCACTTTATTAGAACTGGTTGACTGATCTGTGGTTCGGCCAGAAGGCACACTACATGATGTCATGGTATCCGTTGACTTCTGGGAGTATTCGCTTGATTTTCTGATAATAAACCCCAAAAACCGACTTGATGGACATCCATTGATTTTAGGCAGACCTTGGCTTGCAACTTTCGATGCTTATATTGGTTGCCGACAAGGCAGTATGACCATAACTAGGGGGAAATATCAAGAATCTAGCTTTATATCCCCCAACGCAGCCAAGTCACAATAATAAAAACTAACAAGCATCTTGTATCATACCTCACCGAAAATATTAGATCTCCATTAACCATAGAAGAGGCCCTCGATTTCAAAGACCAAACAGAAGATGATGCCATTAACAATTTTATCAGCCAAACTGAACCCAGATCCTGCATACAATGTCACATGATAGAAGTAGCATTTGATAATGAATTACAAGAATATCCTCTTAAAGATACACACGATCAAACAATACCTACTACCTCTATGTCAAATAATAAAATTGTATAAATTGACCCAGGAAAGACTTTAAACATTAATGCCAACCTGACTTCTGAACAAGAAGAGAAGCTCATCCAACTACGGAGGAAATACAAAGAAGCATTTGCATGGGACTATCCTGATATGAAATGAATTGATCCCCAGTTATGTACACACCACATGTACATAGAAAAAGATGTGATACATGTTCACTAACCACAAAGGAGACTTAATCCTCGTCTAAAAGACATTTTAAAAGCTGACCTTCAAAAAATTTTAGATGTGAACTTCATCTACCCTATCTTCGATAGTAAATGGTTCTCTCCACTTGTTGTGGTACCAAAGAAGAATGGGAAGTGGAGGATTTGTGTAGATTATAGAGAACTAAATAAAGCAACACAAAAAGACCACTTTCCCTTTCCATTCATTGACCAAGTATTAGACATTCTGGCAGGAAAGAAATTATTTTCTTTCTTAGATGGCTTCAGTGGATACAATCAGATTCAGATTGCCCCTGAAGACCAAGACAAAACCACTTTTACTTGTCCTTAGGGAAAATTTTCCTACAGAGTTCTACCTTTTGGCTTATGCAATGCTCCTGCCACATTTCAAAGGGCTATCCTCAACATATTTTCAAATTAATAAATGAAGGACTCAAAGTATACATGGACGATTTTACACCATACATAGATGATTTTGACCCAGCATTGGACACATTGGAAAACGTTCTGCAGCGCTGCATTGCCACTAGGCTCTGTTTGAGTCATGAAAAATGATATATGATGATGACTGAAGGACTTAGTCTAGGCCATTATATCTCAGCAGCTAGCATACAGGTAGACCCAACAAAAATTCAAATAATTTTGCTAATTCCCACTCCCACCACTCAAACAGAGGTACACAGTTTCCTTGGATTTTCTGGTTACTATAGAAGATTTATAGAACATTTTTTGCATATTGATGCACCTCTATATGCATTGACAGGTAATGTTGACTTTATTTGGACAGAAAAATGTGACCGTGCTTTCCAGGATCTAAAGAGGCTTGTGTCAACAGCCCCAGTCCTTAGAGGTCCAAATTGGGACCTGCCATTTCAAATTTCATCAGATGCCTCAGATACAGCTATTGGAGCAGTCCTTAGGTAGGAAGAAGATAAAAAACCATATGAAATTTATTATATTAGCAAGAATTTATCCCCTACTGAATTCAATTATATTGTTACTGAAAAGGAATTTCTAGTTATAATACATGTTGTCAATAAGTTTAGGCATTACATTGTTGGATATCCTGTTATCTTGTATACAGATCACTCTGCCATAAAATATTTAGCAAATAAACCAATCACAAATGGTAGAATAACCAGATGGCTGATTTTATTGCATGAATTTGATATCACAATCAAGGACCAACCTAGAAAATAAAATCATGTAGCTGACTTTCTCTCGCGGATGCCTAACCCTATGGATGCAGTAGCAGTTGAAGATCAATTTCCAGATGAGCATTTGTTTGTTGTCACCGTTAAAACACCATGGTATGTTGATGTTGCGAATTACTTAGTAGTAGGAAAATTACCGAAACACCTGACCCCCAATGAACGAAAACAGATTGTCCAATGAAGTGCTCAATTTTCTTGGATTGGGGGCTACCTGTTCCATACAGGAGCAGATATGCACATCAGGAGATGCGTTTAGGAGGATGAAAATTTTGACATTTTGAAAGCTTGTCACGACGAACCATGTGGTGGAAACTTTTGCGATCGGAGAACTGGACATAAGGTGCTCCAAACAGGGTATTATTGGCCCACAATCTTCAAAGATGCAAAGAAGTTCGTTCAAGCTTGTGATAGTTTCCAAAGAACAGGACACCCTGGTCAGTCTGACGAAATTCCCATGAATCCAAAGTTGGTTATTGAACCATTCGAGTGATGGGCACTTGATTTCGTTTCTCCAATTAACCCATCCTCGAACCAGAAAACATATATTCTGGTGGCAATAGAATATGTCACCAAATGGGTTGAAACGGAGCCATTGCCAAGAGCTACAGAAGATTTCGTTATACAGTTCATGTTCCATATATTTGTGCGATATGGGCTTCCAAGAGATATAATTACAGATGGTGGACCACATCTTGCTGGTAACAAGATTGCTGCAACACTAAAAAACTATCATATCCAGCATAAAATTACTACTCCATACCACCCACAAGCAAACAGTCAAGTAGAAAGCAGCAATAAAATAATAGAAGTAATCTTAACAAAAACCATTGCGTCACATAGATGCGATTGGGCTGCAAGATTACCAGAAGCCTTGTGGGCTTATAGAACAACATGGAGAAGCACTACTGGCTATTCACCATACCAATTGGTATTTGGAAAGGAACCCATTTTTCCCATAGAATTCAAAATCCAAACACTGCGAACAACACAAGAAGTTGGTCTAGATCTAAATGAGGCACAGATTAATAGATTACAACAGATCAATGAGCTAGATGAGATCAGGTTCTCTGCCCTTCAACACACTGCATTAATCCAACAGCAGCGAGCTAAATGGCATGACGTTCTCATTAAAAAGAAAGTCTTCCGCGAAGGAGATTGGGCACTCTTATACGATTCCAGGTTTCAGGATTTTCCCGGGAAGCTTCAGACTCGTTGGCTGGGGCCATATGAAATCCAGAAGGTACATGATAATGGCACCCTTACCCTAATCACCATTGACGGATCTGGACATACCTTCAAGGCAAATGGCCACCGAGTTCAGGAATCCTTCTACCAGAAACTCCGCGAAGACTCCGACATGCAAATTTTGGTGGAGGAAGATAAATCTTCCTCACCTATGGTTCATTAAAGTGATTCAACTGTTCTTACATTTTGTACATAATTCTTTTGCTTTGTTAGCATAAATTATTCTCTGTACATATATTTTTGCACTTCGCTGTTCTTTTTCGAAGAATCAACAATTATATTGTTTTTGTTGTTCCTTTTAGAAGGAACAACACCTTCACTATCTTGTTGATTCCTTTCTTTCAAAAAGAACAACTTTCATTTTTCTGTTGTTCCTTTCTCAAAAGGAACAACACTGTTCCTTTTGCTGTTCCTTTTCTGAAGGAACAACATTTGCATGCACTTTTGCTTTTCTGTTGTTCCTTTTCCAAAGGAACAACACTTGCATTTTTTGCTGTTCCTTTTCCAAAGGAACAACACTTTTGTTTTTTGTTGTTCCTTTTCCAAAGGAACGACACTTTTGTTTTTTGTTGTTCCTTTTCCAAAGGAACAACACTTTTGTTTTTTGTTGTTCCTTTTCCAAAGGAACAACACTTTCGTTTTTTGTTGTTCCTTTTCCAAAGGAACAACACTTGCATTTTGTTGTTCCTTTTCCAAAGGAACAACACTTTCATTTTTTGCTGTTCCTTTTCCAAAGGAACAACACTTTCGTTTTGTTGTTCCTTTTCCAAAGGAACAACACTTTTGGGGTTTACTGTTCCTTCTCCAAAGGAACGACACTTGCGTTTTCTGCTGTTCCTTTTCCAAAGGAACATCACTTGTACTTTTTTCTCTTCCTTTTTGAAATAACAACATTCTCATATTCCTTTTATTTATGCTTGTTCTCCTTGTTGTTCCAATTAAAGGACAGTTTCCGTTCATCTCAATATATAATAATTTTGAGTCTTTTCGAGAACAACTATACACTTATGCAATGGATAGAAAACTAAAGCATACTGAAATCAGTAAATTATATAAAATCACTATTTTTACAAGAAATTGCTTTGAATTGATAAGAGGAAAAAGGAAAGGACACAATTATCCATCACTTTTTGTCATTATCCTACTAATACTGATATGATTGGTTATCTTTATCATGGTGGTTCTTTTTTTTTAAATTCCCATGATCTTCTTTCATCATTATTAAGGAATAAGAATAAAGGGTATATTTTTCTATTTTAGATGTTAAGACTTCTTCCACCATTCCTACTCTTAAGGAGTGTTAAACCACCCTTTGTGTATACATGGGAAAGTACTTTATAAAAGAGAAAAAAAGAGAAAAATGTTTATATAACTTATGGGTTGTCAAATGCAGGATAGGGGGTCTCATCAAGAACCAGCCTACCATGATCATAAGGAAGAAAGTGAAGTGGCATTCCCACTATGGCCACCACACCAAGGATATGATCCAAGAGGCACATCAGAAAAAATAAAGAGTCCTTGGAACAGGAGGTCTCATCATGAGCTGGCCTGCCCACCTTTCACTCCTTCCTGGTGAATGGCATTATGGTTTAACTGGTTACCAAGCTAGCGTAATGGCCTCCATTTTGACATTGCACAACACTTCCTAAGCATACAAAAAGAATCATGGTTCCATGGGTGAAACAAACAACTCTATCAAGGTTATGGACACCTGTTGGCAGTAGAGCTCTATTAATGGTATTGAAGTCACATTCCTTATACACCAATAGTAATCATCAACACCCTTCTTTGTCTTATACCTTTGTAATATGTCACATAAGATTATGTATATCATTTCCCCGAACCATTAAACACATGAAAATCTATTACAGCCAATCATGATGGAAAAATTTGATAATGACCACATCAGACTTTTTGTGCACGTCAGTTGTCCTATCCTCCCAGCCTCGCATCATATCATAGCATTCTCTTATTTGTTAAGCGATCCTACTATACACCTCAATTTCGGCAATCTGCTCCTTTTGTAAAACATGGCATTTCGGCATACGCTATTCCTTTATGACTCTGTACTATGGCAATTCGGCATGCCGCTCCCTCATTTGATGGTCGAGGATGGCCTATCACATTGCAGGGGGGAGGCAGGTGACCTCATAATTTACTGGTATAAGTGTTAGACTATCATTTGGAAAACTGTTTACTTGGAAATAGCAAGGCTCAATGGTATATTGTTTTTCAATTTGCATGGCTTGTTGTTCCTAATCCATTTTTGTATTATGCTCTATAGTAATTAGTAAGTGAACCAGGATTTGAACGAGCCCTGTTGTTTCGTTATTTTCTCTGTATTTCTAACAGTTTGAATAGCCTGTTATTCCATTATCGTCTCTACGTTTTTACAGTGAGCTAAAGCATGGGAGTAAGATCAATTCGGAGAGAACCACAGGTATTGATAGTTTCTGATGCTGCACGGGAAATCCTGGCAAAGGAAAGATGGCTAGTTTATCTTAATCATTTACAGGAATCCAACGAGACCGTAGCAATAGAATTCTTGTAGAACTTGCAAGAATATCACTCCACAATAAGGGGGGACACATAGCAGTCACCGATGACATAATTGCAAAGGTCTCGGGACTACCAGCTATTGGACCTCTGTGGACTCTAAAGAAGGAGAGACTGCGAAAGATCATAAAAATCTTCCAAGATGAAGGCCAAAACCTGATAGTCAGAGGAAAGGGAGTCCTACCAGCAACATTGGGGGAGCCATGGGTAGAATTGGCAAAGATCATCCAGAGCTACATCACCTGCGAAGGCAAGAAAGACGTGGTAAGACCACGACACCTTAAACTCTTAGCCTTATTAAAATAGAAATGCTCTGTGAACTTACCTGCATTTTTAAATTCATTACTTCATGATGTTGACCAAAGTATGAAAAAATCGCAAGATGTAGAATCGGTAGTAAGTCACCATGGGCTAATACGACTAATAGTTAGCCACAGTCTTGCTCAGCAACAGAGCAACTGGGAAGAGCTAATTGCCATGATAGACGAGGGACTGACTATGCCAGCCCCGAAACATAAGATGCTACCAGTACACCAAATAGACCATTGAAATGGAGGAAATCAGTCAGACTGGCATGAATTATAGGGAGGCTAGGAAATTCCCAACAGAATACTAGCCAACCAATAGAGATAGACGATTCAGGGGATGAGCAACCCCCACAATTGGTAGGAGAAGAGAATGAGAAAGGATTGGAAGGAAAAACAGAGGAAGAGACCAAGCAGCCTGGGCAGGAGGAGGAAGAGACAGAGCAACGCAAAGAGAGCCCATTGCAAAATCCATTGCAAGAGGACGAATTGCCCTGAATTCTGGCCAATATGGGTGAATATGCCCAACCTCTTAGCCCGTTAGGCCGCCAAATTGAAGAAGAACCAAAAGAGCATTCTGCGTAGGACATAAATGCACCCGAAGAATTACACGACGAGGAAGTAGAAGAAGAGAATCATCCTATTCATGATGAAAGTATGACAGGAGAGAAAAGTGATATAGAAGAGGAACAATCTGTTCCCATCTAGACTACACTGGAATAATTCCAGGAAGAAGAAGGGGTGGAAAAAGAAGTCACCCAGGAAATAACAGAACTGGCTAGGGTTTTTACTCCTGATCAACCCGAACAGAACAACGAAGGAGCACCCCAAGAAGAAAACCAGGGAATTGGCCAAGATGACAGTCCAGGCCTAAGTAAACAGACAGCTGTTCTTTCTAAGAAAACAAAAGAAATTAAAAGACCACAAAAATAACAACAAAGGTTGCTGAATGTGATAGCACAAATTCGACAACAAATCAGGGTTTTGAAAATGAGAAAGAGAGAAAAAAGGACTTCGGGGGTAAGACATGCAACCAATCTGGTGAGACCCCCAAAGAAAAAGGTTCAGAGGACCCATGTCTAGCCTACTATTCAAAACCTTGTTGAGGAGCAATTTGTTGTTCAAAACCCTATTGAAGAACAGTCTGTCGTTCAAAACCCTGTTGAAGAACAGTCTACCGTTCAAAACCTTGTTGAAGTGCAGACTATCGTTCAAAAGCAAAAGGAACAACATTCAACTGTTTCCCATGTTGAAGTGCAAACAGATGATATATCGGCCTGTGACAAAGAAGTTCAGACAGAGGCACAGTCCTTTGAAGGAATGCAAACCATAAACACGAGGCGACGCAATAAGAAGATTCAAGTAAATCTTCCACTTGTCACTACTACATGGGATAGTGATCCGAGGACAATAACCCTACGAGAGGGTTTGATGCAGGCTCAACAAGAAGTAGAAAAACTCACAGAACAAACGGTTTCTCGAGAAAAGTATGAAGAATTACAACAACAGCTAAGGAATGTCAATTTATCCGAAAGCCAGGCTTTCGAAGGATGGCGAAAGGAAGAAGAGAAAGTCGCAAAGGTAACTCATAGGTTAGATGTGGTTATCAAGCAGATGGATAACTATGCTCTTTGTACACTAACATCCTAGAATGTAGAGCCCCTGCTAAGAATTATGCCTTGTTTTTAATGGAACGATATTTGCAATTGAAAATTAAGGCTGTCAAAGCAGGAGCCCCTATACAAATTAATATTATTAATGATTTTATAAATTGTTATGAGCACTATGGAGTAAAGGTTCAAAGATTATTGTGTGAATTCAATCTACATAACCTCGTGTTAGATCAAGAGACAGAGCAGAACCCCGACCCTTTCATTGGGGATATCCAACTGCAGGCATGTGTTTCGTTTGGAGTTAATCAAATCAAATGGCTTAAAGCCTATAATGCCTTCCAAAGACAAGAAAACGGATTAGACTTATGGGTAAGAGCTGAGCCTAGAGACCCATTACAATTGTGGAATAAACATAGGAATCTCATGAGGACTCCATGTGCGATTGAAGCATTAGGACCCATTCATACAACAATCAATCAGCAAGGGATAGAACACTTCTTTACCATCAAGGACCTTTCCATTGCAGCTACTAAGTTTCAATATCAAACCTCTAATCCGAATATCCAACTCAGGGAACCATTTAATTATGAAAACTTTAAGTTAACCACTGATCGCTTGAGCCTCTATGGTGAACTTATCTTGAGGGCAGCGCCATCTTGGTTAGGATACAGGTTCAGGAGTTTGATTATTTGGCACCCTGCACCTGGGTACGAAGTCCTGTATGAGATGCCTGAGGGTCAGACAAGCCATCTTTTTGAACACCTAGTTAGGCATCATGGCTGTAGACCACCACATGAGATCCCATCTCCGGCTTACTCTCTCACTGCCTTACATGTCAACTACAATGTTTTCATGAGGGCATGAAAAAGGGTAAGCAGGGGGGTGTGTGGAGTACTGAAGAAGGTATGTTTTATTGATTATTTTTTCATCTTTTCTTTAAAAACTCATAATCCTTTTGCATCATTAACTAGGTAAATAATAAGAAATTATGGCAAAATCTATGAGATTTGTATGTAACGCAAAACAACTAATAATCGCCATTTCCTTATGCAGAAAAAGGGAAGAACTAAAGATTGTCATCCCAAAGAAAAAGACAGGGTAGAGTGAACTGTTGTCCCTGTGGCAGGAAAACATATGCAGACAAGGTGATCCAAATTGAAGTGTATCACCCAAGGAAAGGAAAAGGAGATATCGAATCGGCGCAAGAGAGCAAAGGGATAACTGGAATTAATAGTTTGGCGAATCCGTCAGGATCCCTTGATCTTGAGGGATTGCAATCTTAACTATTTTTGCATCATTGATCTCCGCTCGGATGTTATAAAAAGGGGCAGCACCGCTAGCCTGGGGGGACCTGTTGTTATTCTTATGTAATTTCTCTTTGTATTTAAAACTTCGATCATCAACTCTCATTGAGAAGTGATCCACTGTAACTCTGCTTAGATGCTTTAATATAAATCTGGTTGTTGTTCCATCTTTGATCCTGGAATAATCTCAAGCGGTGTATCCCTGGAGGCTAAGGGCCCGGCCCTGGTGGAACACTTGCTCCTGTACCATTATCTTTAATTTGTGTGTGGTTTTCATTATCAGCTTTGGTCGGTAATCTGATGTGTTTTTTTATTTTACATCTGGGCTATGTTATATTTACAATATCGTTCTCTGTGACAGGAATGTCATATTGTTCATTCTAACCTTGTAATGCATTGTTGTTCTTTTAATCATTGATGTAACATTACTGTTCCTTACAGAATGCTATTGTTGTTCAATTACAGAGTAACTGGGCTGTAACATTCTTAAGTTGGTATTACTGTATTCATCTATGGTTTATACTTAATCACGGTTGTTGTTCAATTGACATTACTGTTCCGTTATGAATTGCGATCATTATCCTTTGTAATAGAGATTAATATTTGTGGTATCAGAGTCAGATTATTGTTTCTCTCCATATCAAGGTGTGTTGTGTGTTATTTATTTCGGTTTACTGTATATTCACAATTGGCTTTAAGTGTTGTTCCACATTTCATTGCTAATTAGTTGTCGTTCTATTTCCATTTGTTGTCCGATTTATTCTTAGAGTAAGGATTTCTATCTGATTTCTGTAGGATACGATTGCTGCCTTTATTTCCTTAGAATAAGGTTTCGTTGTTTATAAGAACTAGTTGTTGTTCCATTTCCTAGTTGTTGTTTCAATTATAGTTGCTGTTCCATTTCCTATTATTTGCATTTCCATTGCTTTGAACAATTTGAAACTGCAGTGAGCATCGACATTTGTTGTCTATCCTAGGTTGATGATCTGTTCCTTGATTATCTTCAGTTACATCATTTTACATATGGATGAGTTATTGTTACTATACCCTTGACTGATAATTTACTTAGTTTTCTAAATGAATGATTTAAGTCCTAAAGTGTTTTGCTATTAGTAGATTTTGTTTTAAGCATCCATTTACTCTTGTATTTTGAGCACTATACTACTAGCATTACTCTGACAAATGACCGCCTCAAACTGAGTACACTCTTTGAGATAACAAATTGTTCTTGGATTGATAAGTTAATGTGGGGTAAATAGAGGTGAAAAAGACCCTTTTTACGACTCGATAGTCATCACGGGAAACTTGGGGAGTATTTTTATTATGGTTTGGCACCTAATTTAGGAAAAAATTCTAGAAAGTGCGAATTGACCAGTTGAGGAGGAATTCACTCTAGAAGAGGGGTCAGAAAGGTAGTTGGAAGTAGCTCAAACCATTTCTAGGTTTTTGTGGGTCTATTGAGGGAAGCCTACAACCAAATTTTCATAATTTTTTGAGCACTTTAGAGGGGTCAAACACTTTCTCCATTCCAACCAGAAGTAGTAGAATTACTAGGCCAGTGCACGGGTTTTGGAGGAAACACTTTTTAGTACTTAGACAACACTTTTCTCACTTGGGAATTGTCTAGCTCACTGTAGCAAGCCCTGGGTGCCCTTGTTCCAACTCATTGTACCCCCCATTTCATCATATTAATAAAATGGCCCAACATTTCTTGGTGTGAATTTCTGGTGTGTTAATATTTTTGCTTATGTTTTAATTTTTGGTTGCATGTTTGAGATTTTATGGTTGTTACCACTTAATATTTCCATTAGGAATATTACATTGGTATCAGAGCCGTGATCTGTCTAGTTGTGGAAGTATTTCTTTCTATGAACCTGGAGGATAAGACAAATGTCACTTGCAAAAGGTACAAGTACATAAATAGAGAGTGGGAGCTTAAAATTACCCCAGATTTAGAGGCTCTAGAGAAAGGACTAAACACAGTAGAAATGGGAGATAGTACAAAGGATGAGATGGCCACAACATTCAAGAGAATCTTGAGTGCCTTGAATGATTTGGTGAAAGGGAAAAATTGTGTGGTGAGAGGGAAATGGGAGGTGATGGATGAATTGAGGCAGCAGCACATGAAGGAAAACCAGAGGATTTTAAGGGATGTGAGAGTTCAAGAGCATCTCACCACACAAAGAATGACAACATGTTGACAATGCTAGAAATCCGTCAACCAAGGGGATCTCCCTGATATGAATTCCCAACTAGACCTCACACCATTTTGTGTAGGAGTCACATCTAGTATAAAGGCTCGATTTCCATAAACTTAGAGATCTGTTTGGGAACTAAAGTATATGTGGAATAGTCCAAAATGGATACGGTAGTCATTAAAATCAAAGTACGAGGAAAGATCTGTCCACCATCCAGCAAAATAGTCCATAATGAATGTGATTGTTGTTATAACCAATGAGCGAGAAAGGTTTCTCTAGTATCCTACAGAGTAGTCCACAAGGATGAGACAACAATGATAACCAATACTACACATTCCCAACCAGGTAAGCACTAAAACAACTGAAATAGTTCAACTATCTTAGTACATGTGAAAAAAAAAATGAATTAAAAATTCTAAAAGAATAGTCTTACAAACATCCACAATTCATGCATGGAAACGTGCTAGCCTCAACAAGCTTCTACGCTAAGCAAAAAGTTCCAAGAGACATATTTACATCATACATCAATAGCCCCAGTAGTGGGACATTGGAGCCACTCCTTGCTCCTCAAAGAACTAACTGAAAACTCTCTATGCTTTGTGGGAGGAGCCAAGGTGAAAATTCTTTTCTCATACAATGGGAGGGGTATATAATAGCGAAGGGTGATGCTTGACCCTTGTGACTCTTGGAATTCCCTTATGACCATTCAAATTCCTATGAATTTTATACTGACATGAATCTTCATCTTCATTGTGTGACTGTTGGACTTTCACTTTACATTACATTTTGTTACAATAGATATGGCCCATAGTAGTGATGTAGCCTTGACAACTCATGACACAACTTGACATGACACTGGGTTGTGGTGGATATGTCGAACTATTGTCGTTACTGAGTGATAGATATGTTCTTGGATGCACTTTCTCTTCTCCTTCACATATATCAATGTTGTGGGGTATTCAATGATCTTTGCCTTGTAAGATGGTTGCATGCATGTGTTCCCTTCACTTGTTCTTTGATGAGCTTCTTTCATTCATATAACTACAAATAAGTCTTCTAGCATGTTTTCTCCTACTCCATCTTGTTCATCTTCTTGCCATGATCTATCAATGTACGTGGTCTTGAAATTCACTCATGATGGGATGAAATCAAATCCAAAAACTCCTGGCCTAAGATGATGCATTATTTTCCATGGATCGGGCGTGGGAAATATGACAGGATGGGGAAGAGGGCCTAGTAACTACGCACTACACAGTTCCATGTGACAGGGAGGGAGACTGGTCACTGAGACTGTGTAGATCACAACTCAGGCTTGATTGAAGAAATCCAGGGCACAATCTTCACTATCAAGTAAAAATGTGTAGCGGCGACTTGTAGGCAAGATTACATAGTTACAGTCACTAGTGGCAGCTGCAAGGTGGGACCCTGTGGCACCTCTACACATTTTTCTAAGGGAAGACAAAACAGGGCGGCAGAGGGACCAGAGAAGACATTTCTGCACATTTTTGGGGAGCAGTGACTCCTGGTTGAGGGAAGACATTGGGAGGACACCTCTGCGCAGTTCTGGGAGGAAAAGAAGGTTCAGGTCTCTGCACATTGCGAGGTTCCAATAGGCAGGGAGGAGGCTCGATGGTTGATCTTGTGAAGTGCACAGTTTAGGTCAGGATTTGAGGTAGTTTCTGCACAATTCTGGAAAGAAGGCAGACTGCTTACCTCTAGGATTGCACAGTGAAACTGTCCTGGGGGGAAGCCTCAAGAACTGCACAGTTCTAGGTAGCATAGCAACATCACTGAGGGTTGAGACTGTGCAATGCAGCTCAGTCGAGTCTCATGAAGTGGAGTTGTTCAATTGGAAGGATTTTCAGGAAAATGGCTAGGTGTGGAAGGCAAGTGAACTTGTGAGGACTCGACATTGTGATCACACGCTTAGCATACTTCAACAACATGACAGCATAGACCACCGAGACAACAAGACAAATCATCTCCCTCTGTGAGATTGTTTAGAGTTAAAAGCGACAAGTGCGACACTTGGGATAGACCTTCGGACGATCGTAGTGACACTTGTGCGACAGTGATTATAACTTTTTGTATGAGTGTGATATATGTTTACATGGTCAGGAAAAATTGTATACACAAAGACCAATTCAATGTCACCAAAACGGTTCGCAAACATGACATAAAAACCAAACATGTCAAAAGACATCAATTGATCCAATAAGTGAAAGGGAGCAAGACACATAGAGGAAACACATGGAATGACTTTCAGTGCTTGCAATCATCCATTTCATTGAAGACAAAATGATATGACAATGATAAAAAGTCTTTCAAGCTACACTAATAGGTGTATTTCAAAATATGTGCTTTGTTTTCCATACCTACCCTCCAAAGGGTTATGCATCAGATGGAGTCTTCAAGCGATCTCGATCTTCTATCATACCTTGGTGTTCTCAAGGTTAATCCTCTCTACAGACAGAGACAATACCTAGCCCAATGAGTGGGTCTAGAAACTTGAGAGGAAAATCAACTAGACATCTTACTTGATTATGATTGAAAAATAGAACAAGAGAGAAAGCCTACCTTGCTCTGATGCTAATCCTATTTCCTTTTTTGAAATCCTTGAAATTCTTGTGTCAAGTCCTTGTTATTGCTTCTTTCAGTGTTTATGTACCTGCACAAACAACCGAGAGACAAAAAATCATGCCAAAACGAAGAGAAAATCCACTAATAATCTATTTAATTGATCAAGGAATTCCAAACAAATACATACATGAGCATATATATTGGGAAGATGAACTAGTAGTTGTATTATTATTTAAAGAATAAAGGGGAAGCTTACAACCATAGCCTTGATGTTGAAAGGCTCTCCTTGAGTGTTAATCCAAGTCCAAGCCAAGAAACTCTCCAACACTCCTTCTCCAAGTCTAATGAATAACCTCTAAGAACAAGCTCAGCATAGGGGTGCAAATAGACATTGATCAACCATTTGGGAATGATAGAGGGGGAATTTATAGGCTGGGAGAGGGAGTTAGACCTCCTCCAAGGATAGGATTAGGCCCACATCTTAAGGAGGTAGCTCATAGGGATGAGACCAAGAGGTCAAATTAGGAGGATTCGACCTCATCTATGCAAATCCACCTCTAGCTCGCTGCTTTGGAAGCTTCTAGATCACGAATTTTCTTATCCTCTTTGGGAAAACTTCCTTTTTGAGACCATCACTAGTATGAGAGAGAACAGAGCGATGCCATTGGTGACTTAACAAGGTGCAACATGCAGTCATCACGGTTTTGAGCTTAATAAGGGCGATGATTCTGATTTTAGGGTTTCATGAGCTATTTCTTCAGGGAAATCTCTAGATATTTTCCAGACAAAGTTAAAGGAGAGATCTGAGCTGCATACATTGATGAGTATACTATATAATGATCATGTTTTGGGAACTTTAGGGTATGTCACAAGGAAGTGCAGGAGGTGTGACAAAATAATGTGTAACACTTGGGTTCCTTGGTCTACTTAACTTTCTCCTTAGCTCCTTGAGAGTCGTATAGAATTTCATCTTTCTTCGTGGCCCCTGAGAGACACAATTGTGTAGTTTTAACGGGCACTGACTATTGCAGGATGAGGCCTTGGGATGACACATCTGTGTAATTTTAGGATGCAAGGAAAACTGAGTAATTTATGGACAAGACACTGCAATTTTATGATGCAAGGAATTTCTGCGGGATGAGGCCCTAGGAGGACACATCTACGCAGTTTCAGGTTGCAAGGAGAACTGGGCAACTAAAATGCCCAAGGGATAAAACTATGTAGTTTCTGGAGACAATGGGTTATAGCTGAGGGAAAGACACTGGAGGAAACCAAAGTAAAATTTTGAATGCTAAGGGAGGCTAGGATTTCTGTACATTGTGCGGTTCTAGTAGGTAAGTTAAGCTTGAAGGTTACATATGCAAATTGCGCAGTTCAAGAAAGCTGGATGAGGTTAGGTTGCTAGGGAAACTCCAGAGTTTGGCTAAGTGTGTGATTAGTGGAATTGATGTGAACAGTGATAGAACTTGACTATGATCACACACTTGAACACTTAGTGATACAACATAGACCATCCATAACATATAACACATACTTCGCTTAATGCAACAACCTTTGTGGCAACTTACGGCAAGTGCGGCTTCGATGATAGACTTTGGGAGGATAAATGCGACACTTGTGTAAGAGTGTGTGAAACGAGCGTGAAATATGTCTATGTGGTGAGGAGAACCCATTCTCACAAGTATTTCCCCTTGAAGCAAAACAAACTTCCCTTTGCATAACAAGTGATAATCCCCATGCCCAAAGATGGCACATAATATAAATATAAAAGCGTGAACAACTCTTAAGATCGAAGAGGGAAGCTTGAGATCATAAGATTGTCAAATAAGTGACTAAGGAAAGATCGACAACAGAATCCACAGTAGGCTCTAAAATTTAAGTATACACCAAAATTTTGGAGGGTGTTACAGCCGCCACAACACTTGGTGACACACTCGTTGAATACCAACTTCTTTGTCTTAGTTAATTTTAGTGTGGGACCTTAGTCCTTCAGAGAGTATTGATTCATCGTGCAAATTAATTTGGCTTCCCCACTTACCCCATGGGAATACATGCTACCCTTTGTACCTTCTCAGTTGAACACAACATAAGATTCAACCAAATCATAGTGTTTTGAATTGGGAAGGGTAGTTTAGATCACGAACTTAATATTTTCAAAGTATAGTTTCTTATATTTGGTGTTTCTCTACTACCAGTAGGCCTAGACAGTACCCTAACAGAGTCATGCAGAAACACAAACATTTCTCCACTTCCAGCAAACCTGGACAGTACCCCATTGGAGTTGTTTACTCACCTCTTTGTGCATGAAGCCTTTCTCTTTTTTCACCTTTGTTATTTTATTATTTTTTATTATTTTTAAAGAGAACTGTGCATAGGCATTGATTTATTTTTCGAGCGGAAGAGGGATCCCAACTTATTAAGAGTCGGAGAGGTTGTTCCTTCAGAGAAGCATATAAAGACCTCTTATTTAGGTTTGATCACTTAGATTTTTCCCTTTATCCATTTATACTAGTTGGATAAGCTTGAAAACACCAAAGTAGAAAACTAAGTATAGGCATGAGGTTCCCAGACTGGACATGGGTTCATGGTTGGACCAAAACTCTCCTTACAGATGGATTGTATTTTCCATCAACACTTCTTCGGCCAAAATTTAAAACCAAACACAAATAAGACAAACACATGACTAGCCAAGGGATGCAATGTCACAAGACTCTTTTAACTTCAACGACATTTTCATTCATAAGCTAGAACGCAATGAGGCACAACACTTATTCATGTGATAGAAATGAAAGGAAAACTCAATAAGCAAAAACAAAGCAAAAAGACATAGGACACAGAACCAGGAAACAAAATCAAAAGGCAAGAGAAAAAAATGACCAAAGAAAACAGGATGTAAAATCATAATAAGAAAACAAAGATGCACTACGAGTGCAAGATGAGTGCAAGGAAGGGAAAACTAAGATGCAACTAATCCTACTCCTAACCTAACAGCTAGAAGGTTAGGGTCACGTAAAATGAAATTTCCAGTGAAGCCACCGTGATTGTTCCTGACCTGCATCCACAAAGATATGAATGATTAAAACAAATAAAAAGTGATGTGCAACATAAGATATAAAAACTTGAAAAACTTTCACAAGGGAAGGAAGGTCTTTCCCGTGGGCAGCAAGATGTGTCACAATAACTACTTTTATCCAATCCACATGCTTACCTTTTCGATGAATACCATTTTTCAACAAACCTCAAAAGCCTCTTGTGAGTGTGTCCTCATTTGCACCGAGCTTCTTAGCAAGTGTAAGGAAAAATTGAAACTTGCCGCCTACAACAGATCATTCCAAGTAAGATTCTTCCAGCCATTCAGCAATTGGATCGTAAGCTTCATTATGGTCATCTTGAAAACCTTGTGATATTTGAAAAGATGAATTATGGATTCGAGAAGCAAGATCGCGATGGGAATTTTGTAAGGAAAAATATATCTGATCATTCTCAACAATCATGCCAAGACACTGAGGACCTGACATAACCATCAATGAAGGTTGAAGTGTCGCACTTGCTTGATGGAAATCTGAAGAGAGATATGTTAAACAATGAATATCAAAGAGTTCGAAGTGACTGTCATTGGATGTGATGATGGGAAAATGATAAGCTGAATGACAGTCACCTAAGATAGAGAATTGGTCAGATGAGATGATTGAAACATCAAATTCCCAATTTGCAATGAAAAAAGAAAAATCAGTTTGAACAATGTTGTGAATGCTTTGAATAATTGAACCAAATTCCTTACGAGTGAGATATGATAGACCACCTTCCTGCAACTAGCAACCAATTGTACAAGCATCATAGTCATCACAAGAGTTTAAAAAGGATGCTAGCATCGTGAATGCATGAAACCAATTGAGGCATGGTGAATGGGGAATAACTTGATTCGTATGAAAACTTGTGTGTTCATCATCACACAGGGATATTTCTGGTGTGATGAGAGGACATATTTGTAGTACAAGATTCACAAGAAGACCGAGGAGTTGACCATTGAGGGAGAAATTCGATAAGTATGATTGTGGGAAAAGATAGTTTTTGAGTTGATCAATTTCACAAATCCATGACCTCATGAGAGATGAACATTCCTAACCCATGTTTGATGTTAGAGGTGTGCATGGAGATGAATGCACCGTAACAGATTCGTGAATTCAGTCATAAGTGAAAATTTGACAATTTGAGAGATCACATGCGGAATACCAAATTTTTTTTACATGGGAATTCACATCAAGTGCAACCATGTAGATAGATGGATTGTGTGAGAGAAACCAAGTCTGGTTTAGTTCGGGGGGCTTACCAAAGTCACAAGATCCTGACATAACCATCAATGGGATTTGAAGTGCCTCGACTCGCTGATAGGTCCCAAAACTTTCCAGAATTGTAGAATCGAATTTTGAAGCTTGAACCAGATCATGTATGGTTTGAGGGTGGTTGTTATTGCTAATTTCAAAACTACTCTCCGGATGGAAACCATCTCTGTCACAGGTTTCACCAGATTTTTCAGCTTCAACAACAATCAGATTACTCAATTGAAGAGGCTCTTCTGATATTACATTCAAATATAAATGAATTGGTGAGATCTCATGAGCAAGCTGATTTAAAGAGTTGTCTTCATGCAAAAGGAGAGATGATGAGGGGTGGAAAGATTTCTTTGTAATTTGACTGTTTTCAACTTCATGATGGAAAACCTCACCGCCTTGTGTCAATCGAGGAGATAACTCAACAAATGAAGAAACAAAAGAGCATGGAGTATCTCCTCCACATGTAGATGCACTACGAATGGTAGGAAACATGGGAAAGCTAAGTGAAGAGGAAGTTTCGATAGGAACATATTATTTGACTAAAGCAGATTCCAGATCTGATTTAGTGTCTTCATGAGAAACTAAAAGATCACATGACATTATTGGGCATTCGCCACGACATATGGAAGCATGGGAGTGATTAATTCCCAAGACTGGGGGTTGATCAAACGAATTGATTGGAATGGATTTTCCACAGAGATTAGTAGATTGAGAATCGTTCAAGAATGGAAACTCATTGTTTTGATGCATACAATTTTCAAACAAAGAGGAAAAATTGATATTTTCCTCACATCCTGCTCCTCTACCTATGTAATGTGACTACCTTACACCTTATCACTATTTTTTCTTGAGAATCAAGAGGATGTGAAAAACTAGTTGGTGAAGCAGATTGATCAAGTGATTCATGGTACAAGGAGTCATGATGTGGAGAAGATAGAGGAGAATAGAAATTGGATTAGTCTTGAGATTATAGTTGTGAACAGTGACATCCTCTTGCGCAATGGAGGAGTGAGTCTTCGTTGTAGGCTTCCTAACCCATTCTAGAATTTCCTCCATTGAAGCAGGAGACGGATGAGAAGATGGGTTGGGGACTTGATTCATAGATTTATCAGTTTCACGATCACCACAAGGGGCCACCCACATTTGGACTGGAAAAGGAGGAGGACAAGGAACAAACGTGGGGGGAGGGGGTGGTGGGCTCTTCCTCTGTAATATGAGGTGCCTCGTGATCCATAAGAGTTGGGGAGGAAGGGAAATCACGAGTTCCATCATATTGGTAGATATGAACCAAGCGTCTAAACTCTTGTCTCAAGAAATCTGAGTTCAAAATTTTGTCAGGAATTTCACAACAGATGTGAAGGAACCAATCAGCAAAGTCCGCAATTGATTCGTCAGGCTCCATTCTTAAATGACAATTTTTTTCACAGACATCTCCATGGTTATACTTATAAAAAGCTTTAACCATCATCTCAGCAAGAATTAGGGAAATTTTTAGGTCTAAAATGGGCCTCCTAAGGAAGTTATAAAATAATAATGAAAAAATAAAATAATATTACATTACATCATCAAATTTTAGAGGGGAAAAAGAAAAAACTTGTATTTTCAACTTATCTTCCTATGGGTTTACTCCAATTTAAAGCAACAACACTCGTTGGATACATAATTTTATTCCTCGTCAAAGGAGTACTCATGTTGCATACTTTCGATGGACCCTGCTATACAAAAATGATAAATACATGAAAAACATGATTGCAATCAAGTTTTTCATGTATTTCTCATTTTTCATGTAGCAGGGTCCATCGAAAGTATGCAACATGAGTACTCCTTTAACGAGGAATAAAATTTTGCATCCAATGAATACTCCTGCTCTAAATTTTAGTAAAACCTTAGGGAGATAAGCTGAAAAAGTAGTTTTATTATTTTATTATTTTTAATATTTTTACTTTTTTACTCCAAAAATGTAAATCATCCCCTATGGTTGACATCATCATCTTGAATCCTATTGGTTCTTATAAAGTTTATTTCGGTTATACATTTTTCTTAGGAGGCCCATTTTAGACCTCAAAATTCCCCTAATGTTGGCCAAATGAACTGATAGAAGCAATGGGTAATGTATGAAACCAGTGTTTAACATGACCTCTGAATGTGAGGGTGATTAATATAGCCCAGACATCTTCAAACTTTATTTGGTGATGGCGATAAAGAGTCATAACTTGAATCAGATGTACATGAAAAGGTGATTCACCCTCACCATTGAACTTCAACTCGGACAAGTCATGAATAACTTTTGTAAGGATGGTACAATTAAGAATTTTAGAAAAACATCCTGAGATTAGGATTTCAGGAAGAACCATTTTAAATAAGAGATTCAAGATAGACTCTATGAGCACAACCTGTTGTGTGGCCCTCCTTAAGTGCCATTTTGTTAACAGTGCTATAAATTCATCAACTAAGGGGATCTCCTCGATATGAAGTCTCAACTAGACCTCATAATGTTTGGTGTAGGAGTCTCATTCAGTATAAAGGCCTAGTTTCCATATACTTAGAGATTTTCCTTGGCTCTAGCTATCAGCACAGGAAAGTGATGAAACAGTATCTTCGAACAACAAGGTAAGTGTGCCTATTCCAATAAAATATGTCTTTCTTGATGGGAATTTGTTCGCATTATCTACTAATACACCTTGGTATATAAATATTGTTAATTATTTGGCTATAGGAAAGCTTTCACAACATTTTTCACCAAGAAAATGTTAGAAGGTTGTTCAACACAATGTTATGTATTCTGGAGGTCAGGAGTATTTATTCCACATTTGTCTAGATCTTGTGATATGACATTATGTTCAAGAGAAAGAGAAATATGACATTCTTAAAACATGTCATGATGAGCCATGTGGTGGACACTTTGTAGATAAAATAACTGCAAATACAGTTTTTAGAGGGGGATACTACTGGCCCACCATTTTTAGGGATGCCAAGAATTATGTTCGCAATTGTGATAAGTGTCAACAGATGGGAAGACCTGTGAAAATAAACAAAATGTCATTGCAACTGCAGGTCATTATAAAGCCTTTCGAGAAATGGGCCCTTGATTTTATAGGTCCCATCAACCTACCATCATGATAAAAGACATATACTTTGGTATGTATGGATTATGTAACCAAGTGCGTTGAAGCAAAGACCTTGTCAAAAGAAACAAAACAAGTAGTGGATGATTTTCTATATGAAGAAATATTTGTCTATTATGGAATTCTGTGAGAAATTGTTACATGTTAGGGGATCCAATTCACTTCTTGACTTATTAAATCCATTACTGAATAGTTCAAGATCAAGCACCAAATGTCCACTCCATATCATCCATACGAGAATGGATAAGTGGAGGTCACCAATGAAATGTTAGAATCCATTTTGACAAAGACGTTCCAACAACATCATAAGGATTGGGCTGAAAATTTATGGGAGGCATTTTGGGCCTATTAAAACACTTGTAGGAGTACAACAAGTCTCACCCCTTATGAGCTTGTCTATGGGAAGCGAGTAATACTTCCAATGGAATTTGAATTCAAAACTTTGAAGATCGCACTTCGAGTTGGGATGGATCTCACAAAGGCACAACAATATTGACTATATCAACTTAATGAACTTGATGAACTTTGCCAAGATGCCCTTCAATAAATAATTATTGTTCAACAAAAACATGCAAAATGGCATGATGAAGTCATCAAAGAGAAATAGTTTAATGAATGAGATTGGGCTCTTTTGTTCTATTCAAGATATAAAGACTTCAAGGGTAAATTATACACTCTTTGTCTTAGGCCATACGAAGTTGACACAGTGTATGAAAATGGTTTTGCTAAATTACGCACCATTAACAATGATCAAAATCCATTGATGACTAATGGAAAACAATTAAGATTGTATCAAAATCCTCAATCAAAAGAGCAATTCATCCAAGTTGTTATAAAACAAGTTGATATGCAGATTATAGATAAGGTGTGGCTTTTCAACCCAATTCTACAACCCTTTGATCTCTCTATGTTTATATTTGTGAAAAAAAATAAAAGAAAAAAGAAAAAAAATAGATTTGGCAGCAAAAACGTCGTTTTGGGTGCTTTCGACACTTAGTGACATTAGAAAACCAATTTTCTAGCCAAACTCACTAGGAACAAAAGCTTTCCAACTATGAAAACCTTCTTGGAAGGCACAAATGGGTAGAATTATGTCGGAAAACTTGGTAACTCACCAACAAAGTCCAAAAATTGGTGACTTATGAAGGAAGGTACAGTATGGTGTACCATTACCATGTCAGAATCCACATGCATTTAGTGGGGCATAAGCCTCTTAATATGTCATACTATTTTCTAAAGTATTTAACAAAGATGGTGGCACTAGTAAGATGGATAAAGGGAAACCCTAAAGTTGGGTTGTGCCATCAAGGGATAATCAAGATGTTAATTGATGCAGAACTGCACCATTTGGACATGCCTTGGGACATTTTTGTTCAGGGAATTCGAACCAAACCCCGAGAAAGGGTTTTGTGAAATGAGAGACAGATGAATTTTGAAGCTCCTTTTATATCATGACGTCAGACTCAACTAGAAGCTCAACAATGACACAAACCCATAATGGTAAAGAACCTACACATAACTCTAATGCCTGAGGTTCTGTTGAAGAATTGAGTACTATACCGTTAGATGAAGTGGATTCCTGTGTACCCAAAGTCACAACATAAGGCTTGGCAATTTCATGAATGATGAAGTTATCGATCTAATGGCTCCATTACATATAGAAGGTATTGCAAAGGTTATTTCTGAAAATTACTGCCAACTTTTGCAATTGGAACCAACAAGGTCAAGCTCACGAAGGCCAGGTGAAGTAAAGGTAAGACTCTAGATCCAAAATTCTTTTGATTTTGTAGCCCAAGTTATCAGGATCTCCTTAAGCAAGAGAAAAACTTAATTTTACAGAATGAGACACTTAAGCCCAAATCCAAAACTTGACAACTTGGGTTCCGTGCTTAGCACTATTGAGCAACAAGAAGACCCTAGGTCTAGGACCAAAACATTCTCAGAAGGATGTACAAAAGAGGCTCAACATATCATTAATATTATCTTAGATGATATTCTTACAAACACTTAAGCCTTCTATAGTTGAAGCTAGATATACCTTAGTGGCAAACTAAATATGACCTCTTTGACTTGGGTATTATAAAAAAAGAGTCATTGAAAATTCATAGAAAAAATGAAGCAAAGATGGTTTTCCATGTACACAGGAAGAGAAATGGAAAGGTCAGATTACTAAAAGGAAGTATATTTATCAAAAGGAACCAAGTCTTATAAAGGAAGTGTGTGAACTAGGTATAGAATCCTCTACTTGTCAGGTACCCTCCAGAGTATACCCCATTTACCTATAAGACTTATGGATTGCCTTTCGACTTAGGCAGATTAGGGATGGCCAACCCCATGAGATCAATCAACCAAAAATATTTATTGAAGTATATCATAACTTATATATAAGATATTAAAATTTACCCTGTGAAGTGTATTTTCTTTTCTTTGTATTGCAAGATTATTCCCAATAGAATCCTAACCCCTTTGTTGGGGATCTATAGTTAAGGGATTTTATATCTTATGTCACAAGTTTGATAAAATCGAAGAAGGTCTTTGAATTTTATGCTCGTACAGAGATTGAATCCAGTTTGATGGTCTGGGAGGAATATCCACTCATTGGATTGGTTGTTAATGATTTACTAAGACTAAGAAAGGATCCCAATGACTCAACCACTATTCGACATAATCAACATTATGCTATACAAAATATCATGAATTAGCCTAAATATATTCATTAGAAGCACTTTTAGTGGCACATGCCATTTGGGAGTGGTTGCCACCATTTATGTGAGATAGACATCCAATGGGGTATCCCAACCTTGGCCTTTCCCTCAATAGGGAAATGCTCTACACTTACTCTATGCTTAAACATGGCTCTCGATCGGTGCGACTCCACTTTCACTATCCCTTAGTTTGGTGTCCTACAAGATTCTATAGAGCTCTTGTTCAATGGGATGAAGAGGAAGAGAGATCCAACTAGATAAAGATGGATAAAACATTGAGATATAATACAGGAGAGTTTGAGCACCTTGCTTGCAATTGGGGTGAATTATATGTCAGAATTCATGAAGCATAATAGGTTACTAAATTGACACTTTTTTTTTCACTAAACCATCCCCCTTTTCCTAATTTATCCCTAAATTTTCCAATCTTTGATAATTATACACACCCTTTAATGCTCATATATGCACATGTATATATACATGCTCATTAAGTTCTTTATTTCTTTTCTTTGGTTAGAATTAAGGGTTGTTAAAGAAGTATTAAGGTATATGTGTTATGTGACTCAATGAATATATATGTGTTTATGCTTAACATTAGTATGCATGTAATAAATGGTGGATTGATCACAATGTTAAAAGTTTTTCTTGATTTATCAGGTTGGCTATCGATAACCATATCATTTTTGGCCAAGCATCAAGGAAGTGATTCCAATCACAGGTTTGAAGAAACCATCATTTTGATTGAGAGCCAAGGACCTTTGCTAAACGAAGAGGATTTCCAAAGGCCTTGTTATTTTAATCACCATCAAGAAATTTTTATAGGGATAATAGACCCTTGTTTTTACTATTGTTTTCTAGCCATATCTAAAAAGGGACCTCAATTATTTTGCAGCTACAATGATCACTATCAAAAAATACATTGGGCAAGACATGGATGTGCGCTGACACCTAATACCATGGGCAAGTGTGTCAAGTTTCATAAACACACATTCTCTCCAATTATACAAGCTATCATAAACTAGTAGGAAGTTGTTTGTTCTGTGCATGTGGTATTTTTCCATCTCCAACCAGCGCCTCGCACCTCGGGAGTGACCACACCTACAATTGAACAAACATGAATCATAAGACTTATATTGGCTCAACGCACAAGCTCTAAATCCATATTTAGATTTCATTATGATCATGTCACTAGAATATATTATTGTCCTTTGTTTACTATTAGCACATTGGTATTTTTATCCATGTTTGGTCTACCAAGTGGGGTTTTATTGTTATCTCAGTACTAAAATTAGACTCTCTCTCTCTCTCTCTCTCTCTCTATATATATATATATATATATATATATATATATATATATATATATGAGCACGCTATAGTGTTGGAAATAATACTGAGAGGAGGGGTGAATTAGTATTATCAAGCCAAATATTCCCTTTTTCAAATCCAGATAATATATGCTACTTCAGTTAATTAAACCCACATATATACGCAACTATGTATAAGGAAACCTGCGTATACAATGCAAACTTATAATTTACTTTATCTTTCAGATGTTGATTGTTAATCTGTGTATCAGAATCAAATAACTAGTAACCAGAAACAGTAAAACAGAGCAGAAGACAATCACACACAAGAACACAAGATATAAGGTGGAAACCCAATGTGGGTGAAAACCACCTGCTGCAATTCGTCTCTATCTTCTTTTAATTAGAAACTTCTTTTTACAATGTACTGGTGCAGTCCTTTACCAGTACGCAAGCTGCAACCTGCAAAGAGCTACAACCCTCTCTCATTCTCCAGCTTCTCCTGGAAGGGAGCTACAACCCCCTTAGCTCTTGCACTAGCCAAGATACTAGTACGTAGGTGCTGACCTACAGAAGGCTACAACCTTCTCTTTCTTCTAGGGACCACGTTTCATAAATTTTCAGACTGGATCCATGAACATCAATCAATCATAAAGAATTTATGCATCAAACAATCTCCTTTTCACCGATTAGAACTGAATCAAGTAGAGACTTCTCTGGAAGCTGTACCCAAAACACAATAACAGTAACAACACACCAAATTATGAACCCAGAACACAACAGTAATAAACAGAAGCAGCTAGATCACATTTCACAAGATATACGCTACTTCAATAACCTGAAACATGTGTGCATACGCTTCTGTGTGTGGAGAAACCTGCGTATACGTTGTTTTTATTCACTAAACCAGCGTGTATACGCGCCTTAGCTTCACTGAACATGCGTACAGATCTATAAAGGATAATTCACTCTTTCAAATATCCAGACACTGATTAACCTAGATTATCAGATTTATAGATCAAGCATGCACCACATATAACATGTCAAAATCATACAAAGATACTATCATTCAAGCCAAAAGATTATGACCCATCAATAGAACTTATCCTTCTTTGCACTAAGGTTCCTCCTTCATTCAGATCTAGATCTGCACCATAACCCCAATCACCAATATTTCAGATCTAGCACTTATTAGATATTCAATAAATTCAGATGATTCTTTGCCAAATGATCTCCTTCCTCTTTTATAGTCTTATGCCTTTCACAATACCACGGTCCAAAACCATAATAAAAAAATACCAAGGACCCAATACTTGGAATCAACACTTCTGACGAGATACCATAGGTTCAAATACCAAGGACTAACTACCATGGACCAAAAGTAAATTCTCCACCATATACGCGCTTTTACTTGCGTGAAAGTGCGTGTATATGCATACGCGCCTTTGTAATGTCTAACCCACGTGTATACGTGCCTTCGTCTAGGTGAACCTGCGTATATGTCTTTTTCTTCATTCTGAGAGCCTGTACTGAGATCCTGTCACCAAAGAGAGTTGCCATCAAGGACAACACCTGTGCCATAGCTCCAAACTGTGCCATAATGCCAACAATCTCCCCCTGACTGTAGGCAAGATCCGCAAAAGATGTTCTTCAAGAAGAACCATGACTTATACATCATAAAAGACCTTCCTATCACCAAAGGACTCAATACATACATCCATCACCCAACCACGTGGGGATCATCCACCCAACCAAGTGGGGATACATCAGAAATTTACATATGACAACCAAGTACATTACATATTCATCCCAGGCATAGTGGGGAAACCAAAATAGGTCGTTACATGACCTTGACACCATAAAAGAGATACATGACATAGAGATGAAATATCTAGAGCAAGACTTATGAAAGTCACCAATAACAGATATCAGCAACATCTGTCAATCACCATTCAGATCAGCAACCATCATTTCCTTCTATTCTCCTTCTGCATTTGTTCCACCTGAACCAACAACAGCTGTGAACTTGAACCAAAAGCTTCTAAGATAATGCCAACAATGCATCATTAGAAGTTTATCTGCTCCCCCTGAACCTGCGTCGGATGGTCTCTATCAGACCCATATCTGAATATCTTCAACCAGAGCCTGTCCCTACTGATATCCATCAAACCTCCATATACGCGACTGTCTCTACACAAACCGGCGTATGTACGTGGATCCTCCTTAGGTAACTCGCGCACACCCATTTTTCTCTGAAACCAACAAGATTTAACAGCAAGATGATGCATCAACTACTCCCAGCTTCCGTCTGAGGTATTCAAAAGTTTCCCTGGGCAGTGGTTTGGTGAGAATATTAGCAACTTGTTCCTTAGAAGGAAAATACTCCAATTTGACCTTTTGTTCCAACACTTGTTCCCGGAGAAAGTGATACTTGATCGGTATGTGCTTGGTCTTTGAATGCATGACTAGGTTTTTTGAAATGCTGATTGCACTTGTATTATCACATAAGATGGAGATAGGTGGTGTACAAGTGATCTGAAAATCCTGCAAGGTTTGCATCATCCAAACGAGTTGAGTGCAGCAAGATGCAGCAACCACATATTCCGCTTCAGCTGTAGATAAAGCAATCGAACTCTATTTCTTGTTGAACCAAGATACTAATCTAGAACCCATAAAGAATGCACCACCACTTGTGCTCCTTCTGTCATCCATGCTTCCAGCCCAATCTGCATCTGTATAAGCATGAAGAATGAGATTTGTATCTCTAGCATACCATATGCCATAGTTTTGAGTTCCTTGAAGATACTTGAAAATTCTCTTCACTGCCTGAAGATGAGTTTCCTTAGTATTTGCCTGAAATCTTCCAACTATTCCCACAGCATGCATGATGTCTGGTCGAGTGCCTGTCAAATAAAGAAGACTTCCAATCATGGATCTATAGGTTGGTTGATGCACTGTTGTTGATTCATCATTTGCACTGAGGCTGCATCCTATAACCATAGGGGTACATACAGGTTTTGCATCTTCCATGCCATATTTCTTCAAGATCTGCTTGAGATAATTGGTTTGAGACAAAAAGATACCGCCTTCATTTTGTTGGATTTTCAATCCAAGAAAATATGTCAATTCTCAAAGCAAAGACATTTCGAATTCTTTCTGCATCACCAAGGCAAAGCTTTGACTCATAGCTTATTCATTGCTCCCAAAGATAATATCATCTACATACACAACAAGTATTAGCAATTTGTCATTTTCAATTTTTATATAAAGATTTCTATCTTCTGATCCTTTTGAAAAACCTTGTTGATGAAGATATTTGCCCAAACGGTAGTACCAAGCCCTTGGAGCCTGTTTAAGACCATAGAGAGCCTTCTTTAGTCTGCATACAAGATTTGGATCATTCCCAAGAATGAAACCATCTAGTTGCTCAATGTACACTTCTTCTTCTAAGTCTCCATTCAGAAAGGTTGATTTCACGTCCATTAGAAATACTTTGAAATTCTGAAAGCTTGAGAGAGCAAGGAACATTCGGATGGCCTCAAGTCTAGCAACGGGAGAAAAAGTTTCTTCAAAGTCTATTCCTTCTTGTTGAGCATACCCTTTACAAACAAGTCTGGCCTTGTTTCTAATCACTTCCCCATTTTCATTCACCTTGTTTTTAAAGATCCATTTTGTCCCTATGGCATTCTTATCTTTTGGTCTAGGAACCAACTCCCAAGTGTTATTCTTTTCGATCTGCTCAAGTTCTTCATCCATTGCCTTGACCCAACATTCATCTTTGCATGCCTCTTTTAAATTTTGTGGTTCAGTGGAGGAGAGCAATGCCAAATAGCTTGAGGATTCTGCAATTGTTCTTCTTGTTTGTATACCTGCCTCTTTCTGCCCCAAAATTTGAGATTCTGGATGATTCTTCTGAATGTACCTGGATGGAGTCTTCTCTTCTATCCTTACTTGTTCCTCTGGTGCCTCTTGAGGTTCTTCTTCATCATCAGTCTGATTTGAAGGATGGTCTTCATCCTCTTCGATATTTTCATAATTTACTTGCCTAAGAATGTTTCCTTCTTCATCAACCACTACATCAATGCTGTCAACAATTCTTCCAATTCTTTTATTGTAACACTTATATGCTTTGTTGTGGGGATAATAACCAAGGAGAATGCCTTCATCTGCTCTAGGTTCAAACTTGCCAAGATGTTCATCATTATTCTTAATATAGCATTTGCTTCCAAAAATTTTGAAATGTTTTACCGAAGGGGTCTCACCATACCAGAGCTCATGAGGAGTTTGAGTGTTGTTCACCCGGACATTTGCTTTGTTGAGAATAACAACCGCAGCAAATGCAGCTTCACCCTAGAAGGTTTCGGGAGTTCTAGACTCATCAAGCATAGCACGAGCCATTTGTTGAACTGTTATGTTCATCCTTTCAACTACTCCATTTTGCTGAGGAGTCCTAGTTGTAGAGAATTCCCTTCTTATTCCATGTTCTTCATAAAAATCGAAAAATTCATTTGAGGTAAACTCCCCACCTCTATCAGACCTGAGGCACTTAATTTTGTGATCTGATTCGTTTTCAACCAAGGCTTCGAAAGATTTGAATTTTTCGAAGGCTTCGTCTTTGTGCTTCATAAGTCCTATCCAAACCATCCTGGAGAAGTCATCTATGAATAATATAAAGTATTCTTCTCCTTGAGGTGACCTTTTCCTAGATGGACCACATACATCTGTATAGACTAGTTCAAGAGGCCTGCTAGTTGATCCTTCCTTCTCAGGGAAGTTAGTTCTGGTTTGCTTACCGAACTGACATGATCTACATATTGTATTGTCTAGAATTCTGATGTCTCGAAGACCACGAACTGCCTGCTAATTGCATGTTTTCCTTATCTGTGAGAAGCTTAGATCCCCCAACCTCCAGTGCCATAACCAGTGTTCATCATTCTTGCTCAAATAGCATTGTTGTTGTCCTTCTTCAAATATGTATAAATTATTTGGAGTTCTTATGCCTTTGATCACTGTTTTTCATGTATCAAGATCACGAAAACTACATCCATTTGATCGAAATATTACCTTAGTTCCTTGATCACACATCTAACTGACACTCAGTAGATTATGCTTCAAGCCATCAACATACAAAACATTTCCAGCTTTGACTTTTTCTTTCAACTGAACAGTGCCTTTTCCTTTTATGACTGTAGGGGTATCATTTCCAAATGAAACTTTCTTTCCTTTTTCTAAAGCATTATATGATTGAAGTTTTTCTTTATCACCTATCATATGCTTCGAACATCCACTGTCGATGTACCATTGATTTTCCTGTCCTTCTGCATATAAATCTATCCCACATCTTTCTGGTTGTGGTTCCTTCATTCTCCATGTTCTGGCACTTGAGGTTTGTTCCTTCTGAGTTGTCTTCCAAAACCTGCTCCTGCATTCAGAATCTTCATGACCGAAGTTATTACAAATAGAACATTCAATTTCATTTTCAAGGGTGGAAAAGTTGTTATAGGTCCTTTTCGTGATTCCAGTCATACTTCTTTGTTTTTGAGCTTCTCTAGTCATGATTGTCTTATAGGAAACACATTGAGCTGCTTTGTGGCCAAAGTTATGGCAAGAGAAACATTGGCCATTGAAGAAACTCCTGCGATTATCAAATCTACCAGCCAAATGATTGTAGTTTCTATTGTCATCCATTCTTGAGGCAAATTGAGAAGATTTTACCTGTGGCTGGTTGTAGCTTTTGTTCATCCTTAAGGTGGATTGCCCCCGATTTACCTGGCAGTCTTTGTTTATTCTTGATGTAGATCGTCCCTGTTTTACCTGGTGATCATCATTGGGCTTTTGCTCATTCCTTCTTGCTGCATCAAGATAAATTTTTGAGGTGGATGGTTTCTGCGCTTGAGATGCTTCTTCATTATATCCCAGACCTGTATTGATTAGTGGGGAACGCTGTACATTGATAATATTATCTATAGTTTCAGATCCTTTAACAAATCTAAGATTAAGAGCTTTAGTTTTCTCAATCTCTTTTCTAAGTCCCACGATTTCACATTCCAATTTTTCATGATGTTTTTCCCTTTCAGCCAATTGACATTGTAGAGAATCAATAATCACATTTTTCTCTTCTAAACAAATTTTGAGTTTAGAAATCTCTTCATAAAGACCTTCTTCATCTATAGCATCCAGGTAATCATCATCTTCAAAATCCATTAAAAGTTTATAATTATTACCTCATTCATCTTCGTCACTATTTGAAAGTCCATCACTATCTTCATGAGTGTAATAGCTTTTCTTATTTGCATTCTGTTTCTTGTTCCATCTAACAGGTTCCTTCCCCTTGTCAATCTTATCCTTATGAGTACATTTGGTAGCATAGTGAACGACTCTTCCACAAGCAAAGCATTTGAAAGGTAACTTACCTCGGAATCATCCAACACCTCGTTGAAGATTTTTGACAAAATTTGATTCTTCTTCTTCTTCTGACACGTGTCCTGACTCATAGTAATCTCCTTTGCCTGAAGCCTTGAAGGCAGCTTCTCTCCTGTCTGATGGTCCTCCTTTCCTCATTTCATAAGCAGTCAGAATTCCGTGCAGCTGTGACATGGTAAGGTTTCGTAGATTTTCCTTTTCTTCTATTGCAGAAACTTTAGATTCAAACCTAGGGGACAAAGATCTTAGAACCTTTTCAACCATAATAGCCTGTTTTATTTCTTCACCCAAATTTTTCATAAAATTAACAATCTCATCTACACAAAGGAAATAGTTAGCAACACTTTCATCATTGTGAATTCTGAGATTTTCATACTGAATTCTGAGGGTTTGAAGTTTTTCTCGCTTTACCTGTTCATCTCCTTCATAGCTCAGAACAATCTTGTCCCATATTTCTTTTGCGGATTTATACTGCATAACCTTCACGAATTCTGATTGAGATAGACATCCTAATAGAGTATTGACAACCTTTTCATTTGTTTCATATTTCTTCTTCTCAGCCGGATCTGTAGGAGTTGCTGATGGAAAAGTGTACCCTGTATCTATGATATCCCAGAATTCTGTACCAAGAGATTGAAGATAGGCAGTAACTCTTACCTTCCAATATACGAAGTTTGTCCCATCAAAAATAGGTGGCCTGATAGATGCTTCTCTCTCGTAGCTGCTCATGATGATGGATCTTCCTTCAAGCGATCAAGCTTCTTCAGAAGGACCTGCTCTGATACCAATTGTTGGAAATAATACTGAGAGGGGAGGTGAATCAGTATTATCAAGTCAAATATTCCCTTTTTCAAATCCAGATAATATACGCTACTTCAGTTAATTAAACCCGCGTATATACGCAACTATGTATAAGGAAACCCGTTTATACAATGCAAACTTATAATTTACTTTATCTTTCAGATGTTGATTGTTAATCTGTGTATCAGAATCAAATAACCAGAAACCAAAAACAGTAAAACAGAGCAAAAGACAATCACACACAAGAACACAAGATATAAGGTGGAAACCCAATGTGGGTGAAAACCACCTGCTGCAATTCATCTCTATCTTCTTTTAATTAGAAACTTCTTTTTACAATGTACTGGTGCAGTCCTTTACCAGTACGCAGGATGCAACCTGCAGAGAGCTACAACCCTCTCTCATTCTCCAGCTTCTCCTGGAAGGGAGCTACAACCCCCTTAGCTCTTGCACTAGCCAAGATACTAGTACGTAGGTGCTGACCTACAGAAGGCTACAACCTTCTCTTTCTTCCAGGGACCACGTTTCATAAATTTTCAGACTAGATCCATGAACATCAATCAATCATCAAGAATTTATGCATCAAACAATCTCCTTTTTACCGATTAGAACTGAATCAAGTAGAGACTTCTCTGACAGTTGTACCCAAAACACAGTAACAGTAACAACACACCAAATTCTAAACCCAGAACACTGCAGTAATAAACAGAAGCAGCCAGATCACATTTCACAAGATATACGCTACTTCAATAACCTGAAACCTGTGTGCATACGCTTGTGTGTGGAGAAACCTGCGTATACGTTGTTTTTATTCACTGAACCAGCGTGTATACGCGCCTTAGCTTCACTGAACCAGTGTGTATACACGCCTTAGCTTCACTGAACCTGCGTACAGATCTATAAAGGATAATTCACTCTTTCAAATATTCAGACACTGATTAACCCAGATTATCAGATTTATAGATCAAGCATGCGCCACATATAATAGATTAAAATCATACAAAGATACTATCATTCAAGCCAAAATATTATGACCCATCAATAGAACTTATCCTTCTTTGCGCTAAGGTTCCTCCTTCATTTAGATCCAAATCTGCACCATAACCCCAATCACTAATATTTCAGATTTAGCACTTATTAGATATTCAATTAATTCAGATGATTCTTTGCCAAATGATCTCCTTCCTCTTTTATAGTCTTAGGCCTTTCACAATACCACGATCCAAAACCATAATAAAACAATACCAAGGACCCAACACTTGGAATCAACACTTCTAACGAGATACCATGGTCCAAAACCATAGGTTCAAATACCAAGGACTAACTACCACGGACTAAAAGTAAATTATCCACCACATACGCGCTTTTACTTGCGTGAAAGTGCGTGTATATGCATACACGCCTTTGTAACGTATAACCCGCGTGTATACGCGCCTTCGTCTAGGTGAACCTGCGTATATGTCTTTTTCTTCATTCTGAGATCCTGTCACCAAAGAGAGTTTCCATCAAGGACAACGCCTGTGCAATAGCTCCAAACCTGTGCCATAATGCCAACATATAGCAAATATAGGTGATTGTTGAATGAACTTTGTAATCATTGCTCTGTTTAAATATAACTGAGATTGTAAGTTGTGTGTGTAAGTTTCATTGAGTTATGTGATTTCATTCTTATGTGTTGTGTTAATTTTATGTTGTTCTATGCTAGCACCATGACTTAGCCCAATTATTTCTTCAATTAGCGATCACTTTTAAACAAATTTAATCTTCCAATAACAATGATAAATTTTTAATAGAACATTAAATCAAATATAAAATATAAGACATCCTATAGCAATAACAAAAAGACACGAAATTTGGTCAAAGGCAAGGGGAAAACCCCACAAGGGGGAAAACCCTATCAAATTCTTCTTCTTTTAGATTGTCATCAAATGTTCAGTAGAGAGATACACTATTCCAAATCATTAATAAAAGAGTCAAAATAAATCTTTTGACTATCTAAGAGACCAACCAACCAATATACAAAATACGAGCCTCTAAGTCAAATCTGCAATTTTTGTCAAAGTCAATAGAAGTCAACAGCAACAAATGATGCCCTAACTAGTCCACAAGTCAATGGTCAAATTGCCTCCAAAATAGCTCAGTCAATAGTCAAACAACTCAGCCTCCTTTCTGGTCAAACTTCAGTCAAAACAATCCCAAAAATATTTGGTCAAAGGAGATAGAATGTTGCAATCAAACTTTATATTTTTGCGGTCAAACATCAATTCATAGACCTACAGTCAACCTTAGTCAAAGTGCCCAGAAAATTTTGATTTCTTCACTAAGAAATTCAGCTTTCAAAATTGAATTCTTCCAAGTCAAAGAAAGTCAAAATTCCAAGTCAAACTTAGTCAACAACTACGCAAACAAAAGTCAATGCAGAAAAGTCAAAATTGGCCTTCTTCCCTTCACACATGTGAGCTCAGACTCCTTGATTCAGATCTATACGAACCAACCATAAGAGAAGAGAGAAGATGAGTTGAGTTGATGTGATGTCCAAATGAGGTGACCTTGAAGTGTATTTATATGTGACTTTGGAGACCCAATTATGACTTTAGGCTGACCTGTACTTTTGTGTACTTGTGGGTTTTCCATTAAAAATTATATTTTTCCTTGACCAAATTAAATTCTTCCAAGGGAAAAGAGGGTCTTCTCTAGATGAGGAAGGTTTTCCAATGGAGGGAATTTATCCCTGAGCTTCCAAATTAACAATCCCTCTTAGCTAGGGAGAATTTTTTACTGCATCATGAAACTCATCTAGTGATTGTCATTATTGAATCAAGTCATGTCTTGTCTTTTCTCAACTCTTATCATCTTTTCAACACTCTTGAATCTAAAGAAAAAGAATCATCACAGGGGAGATCAGGCTACCAATCTATATCCAAGGAAAATAGGCAGGATACCACTTATCGTGAGAGATAAGGATCGTAGTCTATCCTATTGTCCACTAATATTCCCAACTTGACCCTCATGAGTTAGTGGTAGAACACTTGCATCCACTACCTTGGGGGAGATACACACTTACCATGTGAGGTAAGGATTAGACACACCCAAGGGACTTAGGGGAGATACACACTTACCATGAGAGAAAAGGATTGGACATGCCCAAGTCTCCTCACCCATTGGCCAAATGGGTGGCAATCCTAACAATCCCAGCTTGTGGGTAGGATGCATATTGGGGTACACTCGGTAGGGGGAGATACATATTTACCAAGAGGTAAGGATTAGACACAACCCTACAATGACAATAGGGAAGATACACACTTACCATGAGGTAAGGATCAAACACACCTATTGTCCAGGAGTTCCCTCAAACCTACGGGCTCTCCGACTCAATTCCTCTCCCTAGGAGATCAGACTAGAAGAAAGAGCATAACTCAGTGTCCTCAATCAACCAGGACCCTTACCCAGGAGGGTCACATACATCAGTCCAAGTTTTTCTTTGAAGACCAAGAACATCCCTTTCGGAAAATCATTGGTAAGAATATTTTCTATTTTCTCATTTGTTATAATGTGATGGAGACTCACAACTCCTCTCTACATTATATCTCGAATGTAGTGATATATGATATGTACAAATTACTTATAGATTCAAATTTCTTATGTAATTTTCTAAAACAAAAGACTTGAATCTACTCTACTCGTAAGCCGAAACAATTAATCGATTGAGAAATCATGAAGAATACAAGAGAAATAATTCAATCAACACATTACACAATGATTTCCTGGGGAAAGCCACAACTAAAAACCCCTGCTATTTGTATATTTCATTAGTCAGAAAATATGAGAAGATTGCAATGCTTTTCTCAAGCCCGAAAAACCTATGCACTATCTGTATCTGTCGCATTACTTCCTAGGCTAACTCTGGCCAACACTTAGCCAATTTCCAACCTTCTAAATCCTAACTTCCCTGCATTGTTCAAAGAGGAATTAGACCCCTATTTAATAGGAATTTTCCTCCATTTGATTGCACAGTTCCTTTAGGATCTTCCTCTGATTGCATGTACCAACTATACAATTTGGATTATTATACAACTGATAGTACACAACCCTTGAGCTCCATTATCAACTAGGTAACTCTCAGATATGACATGCATGATTTATTTATGAGTGAATAATCAGTTAACTAGTTGAACACATGAAGCAACACCCCACTATCTGACCTCCTATTATTTCCTCCATCAATTTGAACTAGTTTAACTAACTTTAATTAATCTAATTAAACTAAATTAATTAATTACAACTCAAAAATAAACTCAACCTAGGCTCCTAAAATTTAAGAATCATTGTGCATAACTAAAGTTAGGCCCACAATTCAAATTAACTAAGTTAACTAAGTGATACTAACTCAGTTAACTCATTCAAGTTGTCTTGTGATGTGGCATTACAATTTTCTCCTAATTTAATTAAGGACAAAAGTAAATTAGGAATTTCTTGTTTCATTTTCAACACTCCCTTTCAGCAAGAAAGGGATTCACATCTACCTTGATCCAACACCTTTGGAATGTATTGCATGAAACACTTCCCACTATTGCTTTTGTTTCTACTACAACATATGCAACTGAAAATCATCCAAAATGAACGAAATGAATCAACTATGTCTGCAATTGTCTACTGGGAAAATTGTGTTATTATTGACTCTACTAATGAGCCTTCCTAATCTGATGACAACACTACTCTACACTCGTCATTATCTGACTAGCATTGATCCTCATGCTACTGAATATTGTGGGCCCCTGCAGCAAGGTAATGATCCATGAGACAAACACACCACACTGGACCCTGACCATTTTCTGAAACTCTTGGACTAAGGTTTCATATCACCCCACCTTGCTCTTGGAGGTATAGTTGCATACATGGTGAAATCCGATCTACTCATACTATTGTTGTTACTACTATGTTTCTACTTCCGCACTACTACTGCAACCACTACAATAATGAGTCTAATCTCCCTAGATCCTGAAGTACTCACTTACATAGGGTTGGTCTCTTTGAAGCTAGACTCCCTCTGAGTTTTGATCTCCATGTGGGAAATCTTGTTGCTCCTCAATATACCAATATCAACGATCACAACTTTTTGTTTCATTAAACATTGGCTCATTAATCTACCAACTAGCAGCCTTCTAGATCCATTAAGAAGTTTGCACATAGGGTCTTTTGGGTTTTCACTGAACAAGCAATCCATAACTCTTCTATTGTGATTCTTGTTTTATACCATGTACAAATTCCTTGTAGATTCAAATTTCTTATGTAATATTCTAAAACAAAAGACTTGAATCTACTCTACTCATAAGCCGAAACAATTAATCAATTTAGAAATCATGAATAATACAAGAGAAAGAATTCAATCAACACATTACACAATGATTTCCTGGGGAAGGTCACAACTAAAAACCCCTGCTATTTGTATATTTCATTAGTCAGAAAATATGAGAAGATTACAATGCTTTTCTCAAGCCCAAGCAACCTCTGCATTATCTGTATTTGTCTCACCACTTCCTAGGCTAACTTTGGCCAACACTTAGCCAATTTCCTAGCCTTCTAAATCCCAACTTCCTTGCATTGTTCATAGAGGAATTAGGCCCCTATTTAATAGGAATTTTCCTCCATTGGATTGCGTAGTTCCTTTAGGATCTTCCTTTGATTGCATGTACCAACTGTACAATTTGGATTATTATACAATTGATAGTACACAACCCTTGAGCTCCAATCTCAACTGGGTAACTCTTAGATATGACATGCATGATTTATTTATGAGTGAACCATCAGTTAACTAGTTGAACACATGAAGAAATACCCCAATATCTGACCTCCTACTGCTTAATCCTCCATCAATTGGAACTAGTTTAATTGACTTTAACTCAGCTAAATTGAATTAATTAATTACAACTCAAAATAAACTCAACCTAGGCTCCTAAAATTTAGGAATCATTGTGCGCAACTCAATTTAGGCCCACAACTCGAATTAACTAATCTAACTAAGTGATACTAACTCAGTTAACTCATTCAAGTTGTCTTGTGATGTGGAATTACAATTTTCTCCTAATTTAATTAAGGATAAAATTAAATTGAGAATTTATTGTTTCATTTTCAACATGATTTTAATATGCTTGGACTTGTCATGAAATACAAGATTCTCTGCCAATAGGATCCCACTCTTGTTGTTGCAATATTTTATTGTCATATCCAAGACCTACTCAAACAACTCTCCAAAGAGATTTCTCAACCATACAAACCCACAACTCACCATGCTGGAAGCAATATACTCAACCTTGGCAGTACTAAGGGAAACACACTTCCAGTTCATGTTCATCCAAGATATCATGGTAGAACCCAAACAAAGGTAATGTTAGGGTCCTATAAATTATAGGATCTTAAGGTGATTAAGTATTTTGTATTTGTGATTTCATATTGTACATAATTTCAATATTTAAATGATTTCCAAAAATATGAAAAAAGAAAATTAAAAGAGGGTATGTTAAAAAATAAATAAGAAAAAAGGAAATAAGAACTTGGCAAAAGAAAAAATAGAAAATAATACTGAAAATGCTGCAAGTGTCGTTACTGATAAGTTAGTTATTTTGAGTCATTAGCAAATAACGTTGTGTGCAAATTGTTTTTGAATGCCACAATGACTAGACTTCTGTTCAAATCACACAATTTATTCATGATTGGGCACATTTAAGTTTACGTTCAATAGGTTAGTGAATGAAGACTTACCAAACAATTTAATCTTGGTAAATAACTAGTTAGGAAGAAATAAAATTGATTCAACAGTTTAATCTAAATCAATGGCAAAATAAGTGATAGGATGAGGTAGATTTTTACAAAAGAAAAATGATTTTGGTTTGCTATTTTAAATGCACCCTACAAAACAAGAAGAGAAAATGTTAGCTTAGAATAAAAATTGAATTGAGAAAGGGTAGGTAGAAGCACTATGGTGGTTAGAGGAAAAGCATGAAAATTTTATTCTAAGTTGAATTTCAAATGTATATTCATGCATAGAGAAAAGGAAAAAAGGATTAGAGTTTGACTCTAAAGTTCAGCATATCAAGTGATTTTGGTATATAATCCCCTATTCCTAAGTTTTATTACCCCACCATACACTCCAACCATTCCCTAGCTATGCATTAAATATATTTCCCGACCCCACCATATGCCCTGTCACATCGCATTAATATCCCTCCACTTCACCCCTCATCCGCGCCCACCTCTTAAAATCTAACAGCCCACGGTGCGTTTCGGCCCCCCCTCACTATCCAAACTTTACAATTGGGGGGAGGGGTTTGAAATGGACGATATTTGAAACTGCGCCCACCGCAACGTGTCAATACCACATGATTTCGCACCCCCGTCAAGTGAAACAATTAACCACCTCCCCCCCCCCTGAAAAGTGGTTTTTATGCCTCCCGATACACTGCTCTATCTGTTGCACTCCCACCACATACCCTCCACCACGTCTTCTGCCCGTTCATCCCACCAATCACCTCCGCTCCCTCCAAAATTAAACCGTTAAGTAATTAAATGGCTTAACCATTAATTTAATGGACCCGCGCCACCATCAATGGGAAAGCCCGGAACACTATATAATCCCTCCTTTCACCCATTCACTGGTTACTATACTTATCCATTGCTATTGCTCTGCTACAGGTGTACCAGTCTAAACTGCAAAAACCTTCACCAAGCCGAGGAAATTTCCAGCTAACCAAATTTCAGGCCATTACCTCTGCATTTTTCTGTAAATTCCAAGTCCTCTCTGCGTACTGTAAACCTGTAATCCAGATTTCACCACTGTCCTTAACTTTATCGAATCATGCCTCCAAAAGAAAAGGGACCAGAAGAACCCGTGAGTCCTTTAATCCACCCTCCCATTGATTTTCACCACATCCCTTTAGTAGACAGAGACTATAAAATTCATGAAACTCTCTGTGAATTTGACCTTTTTGAGATGTATTTCTGGCTTGAGGATAAGCTTATAGATAAATATGATGATATTCCACTGTGGGAGTCCAATTTTTCCCACTATGTCTTTCATCGTACCCACAACACCCCTGAATTTGTTAGGAAATGCCATGAATGTTATTTGCCCAGCCAAAGAGATATTATTGCCCCCCTGGAGACATTCTATTCACTATCACTCCCCAAACTATAGACCAAATAATGCAAGCCCCTAAAGTAGATAATGCCACTCATTTTTCCCATGAAGCACTTGTTGAATCGTACCAAAACCTGGACTTTGCTAGAAGATCCAAAACCCTTGAACTTTTCTTGATTGAAGATGCCCCATTACCCAAGAAAAATACTCCCTATCCATCCTCCATTTTCCTTGAGAAAGCCAAGCAAATCATCACAGTCATCTCCTACCTCCTTGGCTATTACTCAGATCAGTTGGTAGATGAGGAAATTATAGGATTTATTTCCATTTTCTCTGCAGATTCCAAGCCTTACATCTTGTTTAACTTTAGCCAATTTCTTACAGATTCTATCCATGAGTAGTTTATCAAATTCCACACTGAGGAGGTATTCAAATATGCTTCTATGTTAGTTTATATGTTTTTATATTTTTAGGGAGACAACCTCAAGCTTGCCTTACAAAAGTTGGATGATGAAAGAAATCAGTCATCAATCATATTTTGGACTACACTAGTGATGAAGGAACAAAATGAATTTTCATACAAACAATTCATAGAGATGTTTGTACAACTAGCACGTAGTCTCCTAAGTAGCAGGACAGAGCCAAGAATCAGTGAAGAAATTAAGAAATTTTTGCAGCTATCAAACCATGTCCAGATAGGGGATTGGTACCTTTATTCAAATTACACAGACCTGAGGGTATTTGGGTGTGAGCTTGCCCCTTACAAGCTGCCAAAATTCCTCCCAATGAGTATTTTTTCTCTAGAATACATCAGGAAAATGCTCAATCTGTATTCTCAATCTGTACATTTACAACTTCCCAACCCTACTCATTCTGTAGTTTCAACTTCCCTACCTCTGGGTTATCACACTACCATACCTACTATCCCTGTAGTTATCCAATCTACACCTCCACTAGGTCCATCCTCAACTCAATCTACCAGGACAATTATGGCAGGAAGGTATGCACCCTTGGTGTTACCAGGCCAGCTAAATGCTATGCCTGCAGATTATCCATCCAAAATTGTGACCTTTGATAATACTGGTGCTTACACTGCCCAACAGCATGTGGATAGGATGAATGATGTGTTTGATCTCCAAGAAGTGGATGAAGCCAATGTTAAAATGAGATTGTTTGCCCAGAGCTTAGGAGGTGATGTGAAAAACTGGTTTAGGGGTTTGCCTACTAGAAGTATAGCCAATCTTACTGCTTTCCATCAAGATTTGCTAGCCAAATGGGAGATCAAGAAGAACCCACTTCAACTCCTAAATGAATATAAAAGGTTAAAAATAAAACCCAATGAAACTATGGAAGAGTATTGTGAAAGATTCAATATTGTTTACAATGCCATTCCATAAGACATCAAGCCCTCCCTTGGTCTAGCCCTGATTTATTTTCCATATGGTTTCGATGTAGATATGGAGTATCAACTTAGGGAAAGAGACCCGACAACTTTGTAAGAAATGAAATCATAGTTGAAGCCAACACCCTGGCCAAAAAATCCAAATTGAAGTTTGAACGCAGAGTAACCATAAAAGAAGAACCTTCTACTTCTATTGTTGACCATAAGATTGATAACTTAGTCAGAGTAGTGAATAAAATGATGCAAAGAGTGAGCATCAATGACCAAAATCAAGAAAGAAAAACCAAAATTTCCAACAAAACAGAAACCAAAAATTTAGAAGAAATACTCCCCAAATTAAACAAAGAGAGCAAAAGGGACCAAATCAGCAAATTCGACCTCCTTTTCAAGAAAATTACATAGATTATGAGGGGAATATTGTGGAAGATTTGGATGATAACCAAATTAATTTGTTAGGGATAAGTGATGATGAAGCAGTTTTCCTCACTCAAGAGGAACAAGAACTTTTTCTTATAGCCTAGACTGAAATGGATTCTGAAGAGTCAGAGGAATACAAACAAGGATTTGAAAATGCCATAATGGAAGTTCATAGGCAGTATAATCTTAGAAGTAAGAAAAATCAAGATATTGCAACTAAAAAGAATGTTGAAAATCCTGTCAAAAAGGTCTATGATTCTGATCCCAAGAAAACAACAGAAAATCCCCCTAAGAAAACCACAGAAAATCTTGGAAAGAAGCCAGTAGAAGCTACTATGAAAAGGCAATTGATACAACTTCTAGAATTACTCAAACTGATCTCCCTTCTACTAGCCAACAAACTGAACTGGCCACAAAAATAGTTGTTGATAAATCAGATTTTTCAAATCTGCTTAAAAATCAAACACCATTCAGTATTGAGAATGAACTTTCCAAGTTGAATATTTATATCCCCTTAACTGAATTAGTCAACAAGAATTTATACAGGACTCATGTCCTAAAGGCATTAAACATTGGGGAGAAAACTAATCATGTAAATTTGAGTGATGATCAACCTGAGCTCCTATTTGGGCCGGAAGTAGAAGGAAAACCACAAGAAGGAGTAGTCCCTCCATTTTATGTTATTTTGAATATTCATGATAAAATTATTCATAATGCTATGCTAGATTAAGGTACATCCCATAATTTAATGCCCAAAGCAGTCATGGAGAAACTAGGACTAGACATTACTAGACAATACAAAGATTTGTATTCCTTTGGCTCTAGCAAAGTTAGATGCCTAGGCATTATCAAAGACTTGTGTGTTACTTTAGCCCAAATTCCTGCTAAAAGTCTAGTGATGGATATAATTATTACAGACATTCCCCCAAGGTATGGCATGCTGTTGTCACGCTCATGGGGAGCAAAATTACAAGGAACCCCGTAAATGGACATGAGTTATGCCACTATACTAGTGTTTGGTCAAAAAATAACACTATATATGGAAACTTTAATGAAGTATATGGTCAACAGTCAAGATAAATGACATAACTACCCTCTCTACTCTATTCATTCCAACCTAGACTCTTTCATTCTTTACAATGATGAAGGCATTGATGCATAGGTTACTCAAGCAGAAAATGATATTGATAAAAAAACATGAAAATCAAACTCTAATTGTGCAACAAAACACTCAAACTGAACCTTTATGGAACATGAGCTTTGATGGCTCTTATAGCAAAGCGGGTTCAAGAGTAGGTGTTTGGGTGTCCAATTCAGGGAACAACCATGCAAAGGCTCATTCCAATAAACTCAATTTTCATTGCACCTATTGTAACATGCATTTTTGTTGCTTGTAGTATTCATTTTTCATTCAAGAACTTGAAAATATTTCAAAAAAGACAAAAGAAAGAGGAAGAACTGATAATGACATAGCGAAATCGCTAAAGGAACAAGTATAAAAGAATCGGTCCCAGTATACCCATGCAATCAAGTTAAATCATAATATAAATGGTTATACGGAGCCATAACTGAAATATATATATATATATATATATATATATATATATATATATATATATATATATATATATATATATATATATATATATATATATATATATATATATATATATATATATATATATATATATATATATACTATGTTGTAAAGCCCAAGAATAACAGCGAAGTGAGAATTCATAGAAGTCAAGCTCAGAGAGAGTTGAGCAGTGGGAAAATGAAAGGCCAAAACCCTGAAGAAAACCCCGGAACCACAAAATACCGAAGAAATGGTGCAAAGCTAAGTGAGGGGACAAATGAAGAATGAACACACAGGAACCATTGGATCTTGGAGATCAATGGATGAGGTCGAAGGGAATGAATGATCCAGAATAAATCATGTAGATTGGAATCAAGGAATGAGCGGTGGAGATTAACCAGAAGCACTAGTGGAAGATAAATCCGAAGGAGCATCGCCGTCGTCGATGGTCGAAGATCTATGGTCATCGGGCGCGAACAAGTCCGGGCATTAACCAAGACGAAGGGTGGATTTAAATTTATAAGCGGGATTTCAGGCGGATAAAAAATGGTAAATGATATTTAGAGGAAAGTGCCTGATTCCATTCAATGGTTGACACGTAGCAACTAGAGGAGAGAGAAAAACCGCTCATTTCAACCGGGTAACTCTCGTGCAAGTAGTCCACCCGAAATTGATATCAGTCGTCAGATCCTGGGGTTGAAATCTACGGTGGAGAATGGATTCGATAGCCAGACCCGAAAATATATGCATTATGTTTTAAATTCTCATCGCGTCCGTTATATCGCATATCATTAAGTTTTGTATTGATATATCATTTGAAAGGGCAGATTGCGATTTGTGATACGGAGTCAATAGAGCATTGAATGGGAGATCCGATGAACTTATGCAGCCGATTTAGTTATTTTTGAGTTCCACGGTAAAAAAAAGATTAACATTAATTTTGTTGTATAAAGGGAAATCAGTGTTAAAACCAAATCCGAAGAAAAGGCAATTGGGCATGTTTTATTTGTATTTTGGCCAATCAAAACACCCGATATATACAAAAGCCCAATTTTCACACAAGTCAAAGTCTAACGCAGTTAATTACGGTTAATGTAGATTAAGAATTATTAAAGCATCCATAGAGGAACTCAAGAGCCGATTAACAAAGCCGAAAAGGCAACAGTTATCCTCATCTTCTACTTCAATTATTTCTTGTTATTGTATGTTCTTTGAGGTGTCTTTTATCCTCTGTAAAATTCTGTAATACTTTTTACTTTAGATAGTCAGAGAAACAATTAAGTAGTTTGATAGTTTCAGAGATCAGTAACTATTCCCAACGTATAAAGAAGAAAAACTACAAAGAAAAGGGGGGTTGTTGGAATTTTGGAGAACCCAGAGACTAGGCCACTGTATTCCTAATATAACTATTGATTTATGAAAGAATCAGAAGTTTCCATGAATTGTTGGATATAATTTTGTAACTTCTCTGTCATGGGTCATCTTAATTTTTCTTCTTTCAAGTATAGTAATGAAGTTGCAGGTCTTTATTTGCTTATATAAATAAAGTTAAAATTCCTTAAAAGAGTGCTCCTATACATGAAGTTTTCACCTTCCTTTCTAAGTTATAGATAATAGTTTCTCTATAAGGCAGCATATTATCTTTAACTTCTCTAAGGGTCACAGATAGTAGTTTCTGTGCTAAGCAGCATATTGTCAATGATTCAGTTCTCATTTTCATAATTCTTCTAAGTTACAGTTAGTTTCTGTGAAAGGCCAACATATTATCCTTAACTTTTCCAAGTGTCACAGATAATAGATTCTGTGTAAAGCAGCATATTGTCTCTGACTTCTTCCTTCTTCATTTATCATTTATATTCAACAAGTAAATGGAATTCTGAGATTTTTAGGTCACATATGTATTAATAGTTAAAAACCAAGTTTTCCAGGTCCTTCATTTGAGAACACAACATATAATCAAGTGACAGTAATTACAATAATTAATGTCTTAAGCACAATTTTTACATAGCCAGGAAATTGGTTTCTTAAGGTACAACATTAATTGGAGGCGTTACCGGGGAGAGAAGACAAGAACACTTTTCCCTGGGTTTTCAATATTTTCCTCTGGTTTTTCAGTGAGGAGGAAATATTTGGTTGTTTTGAATCAAAGCAATAACCCTGGATTCAAGGAGACCCCATACAAGATCAGACACTTCACAATACAAGGTTCAAGCTCTTTCAGATCCTGAAAAGCTAGTTTCTAGGAGGGCTGGAAAGTCTAAGATCCCAATTACACCCATCCCTACATTGTTTGCATCAAGCAGTAACTTTTCCGCATATTCATCTGATAAAGATTCATCTTTTTCATCATCTTCATTTCAGGAACCTAACTGTAAAGATCAATCTTTAGAGTCTGTTACTTTTCATTTGCCTGCTATAATTATTCAACTTGAACCAATATCCACATTACCACCTCTTCACACTCCATTTACTTCGAAGCCAGGTTCTTCATTTGTTGGTAATCAAGGTTAAATAAACATGGCAGTACCTGCATTCTTGATGAATAGGTATGCACCTCTTCAATTGCCACAACCATTAAATCAAATGCCACAGGAATACCTCAAGATTCTTCCTCGTTTTACAGGGGAAGATGAACAAACTATAGAGAATCATGTGTCAGTATTTTGCAATTTTGCAGAAAACAAAAATGTTGAACATGTAGATGTTGTTCTAATACTTTTTGTTCAGTCCTTGGATGGAGAAGCAAGGAAATGGTTTAAAGGACTTCCCAATAATTCTATTCCTTCTTGGGAAGAGATGGAACGTTTATTCATTCAGAAATGGGGAGAAAAAAAAGACCATGGGTATTCATTAACAGAGTTTAATGCCATAAAGAAGAAGTCTGATGAAATTGTGGTCGAATTTGTTAGAAGATTTAACAAATTGTACAATAGTCTTCCAGCAGAGATTAAGCCTCCTCCTGCTAGTGCAAAAATAACTTTTGCAGGGGCTTTTGAATCAAATTTTGGATTCACATTAAGGGAAAGAAGATCTCCAACCCTTGATCAAATCCAAACAGATGCATTAGAGATAGAAGCAAATCTAGTGGTTGCAGGAAAAGCACCAAAGACACAACCTATCCAAGACAAGGGAAAGGCAAAGATGGAATCCTCTCAAAGTCAAGCATTGGAGGATATGTGTAATGTAATTGAAACTTTGTGAGATAAGTTAAATAGATTAGAGTTAGAAAATAAGAATTTTTAGAAGCAAACACAGTATAATAAGAACTTTAATCCCCAATACAGAAGGCAAACTTTGCAAATCTTGCAGAAGGAAAGGAAAGATCAAAATCAGATTCAAGCACAATTATATAAAGGAAGCAGATCCTGGTGAAGAACCAGAGCAACCTGAAGATCAAATTTCTACATTATATGCAGTGGATGAAAATGAACTTGGTATCGAAGAAGAAGAGTATGAATATGATGAAACATATGCCATTCATGATGATAATAAAATTGATGAATATTGGAAGCAATTCTCTGATTTTATGTAGGCTGAACTAAATAAGAAATATGACTTAAGATCGAGGAAAAGATCAAGAAATCAAGAAAATGAAAGTGAGCAACAAGTTTCAACTTCCTCACCAAAGGCAACTCCATAAGAATCTCAGCCTGCAAAAAAAGTGAATAAAGGAAAGCAGCAACAGAATGAAAATGGCAAGACACAGATACTTCAAGGTGAGTCTTCTCAAGATCAAGTTGAAAAAATTCCTTTGGAGAAACTTGTTTCAATTCCTCAAGTAATTCTAGTCATGAAAAAAGGTGAAGAGGAGAACGAAAGGACTGCTAAACAGGGTCACTTGTTTAGTCCTACTAAGGAGTTGGAAAAGGTAACAATTCAGGTTCCTCTTACAGAATTGACAAGAATACCTATTTATCAAAAGTAGATTGTTGAGTTTGTTAAGTTGAAAGAAAATGAGATTATAAATGACACTGTAAATCCGCAGGAAGACAAACCAGTTGTGGTTTTTGGTCCACATGTTGAGGAATAGACTCTTCAATACCGCCTCTTTATATTTATTTATTGGTCCATGATTTCCTCTTACATGATTGTATGTTTGATTCGGGAACTTCACACAATCTTATGCCTTTGTCAGTAATGAAGCAACTAAATGTACAAGTTACCAAACCCTATAGGGACTTGTATTCTTTTGATTCAAACAAAGTCAAGTGTCCTGGGGTCATTAAGGATCTGGCAGTGTCACTAGCTCAAATTCCAGCTAGAAGCTTGGTCATGGATGTTGTAGTAGCAGATATTCTTGCTAGATTTGGTATGCTTCTATCTAGGTCCTGGGGGGTCTAAATTTGGGTGGTGTTTTGAAGCTAGATTTTGCGTATGTTTTTATACCAACTTTTGGTGGGGAGTAGAGGAGATTGTATAGAGAAACTAGATTTGTAAAAACAATTACAAAAAATGGAGCAAGTAATTCACCTATATATAGCCAAGAGAAGGATGACTTTTCTTGTTTCATGCTGCATGATAATGCAAAGCTGGCTGAAGATAATCAGAAGCAGCTTGCTTCAGCCAATGTAATTACAGAGCTGCAAACTGAAGAAGTGTGGAAATGTTTCTTTGATGGAGCTTATTCCAAGGAAGGAACAGGTGTTGGTTTTCTTCTAATTGCACCTGGAGGTAATATGTTCCCTTTTTCCTTTAAATTAGAGTTCGAGGCAACAAACAATGTGGTAGAATATGAGTCCTTGATTATTGCTTTACAAACAGCTAAACAGATGGGAGTTAAGTCAATTTCTACTTTTGGAGATTCGGAGCTGATTATTAAGCAAATAAAAAATCACTGCCAAACAAAGCACCCTAGGCTTAGGGAATACAGAAATGAGGTATGGGATTTGATTGAGAAATTTTTTGAAGCTTTTAACATTCAATTCATTCCAAGATATGAGAATAGATTAGCATATTCATTGGTTGTGGATGCTAGTACTTTCAAGCCTCCTATTAATCCAAGACTAAGATACGAGATAGAGATGAGACACAGACACTTTGTTCCTGATAATGTTAAGAATTGGCAAGTTTTTGAGGATGATCAGCAGATTAAGGAGTTTTTTACTATGGTTGAAGAGTTTCAGGGCACAGAAATTGATCAGGATGAAGAAGAAACAACAGAAGTTGCAAAAGTCAGTGGTTTAAAAGATTCAATAGCTAATCAGAAAATATTTCAATTGAAAGATAATATTATGCCAAAGGGACTTGTTCCCCTTGAAAGACTTTTTAATCCCAATGTTGTGGTTTTTGACTCAGCGAAAATTTCACAGGAGGAACACATTCAGGATCACAACCTTGGAACTCAGGAGAATCCCAGGTTAGTGAAATTATCCAGTGGAGTTACACCTAATTTTCAAGAAAGATATATTAAACTTTTAAGAATTATGTTGATGTCTTTGCATGGTCTTATGAAGATATCAAAACCTATGATGTAAATATTATTCAGCACAAGATTCCCTTGAAGGAGGGAATTAAACCCTACAAACAGAAGCTTAGACATATAAATCCTCTGCTTCTACCATCAATTGAAAAAGAGGTCAAGAAGTTGCTTGATTCCAAAATAATAGTTCCACTCAAGTATTCTGATTGGGTGGCTAATTTAGTACTCGTGAGAAAGAAACATGGAGAAATAAGGTTATGTGTGGATTTTAGAAATCTCAACAGGGCTTCTTTGAAAGATAGCTATCCAATGCCTAAAATGGATCATGTGCTGCAAAAGGTAACGAGATCTTTTAGAATGTCAATGCTAGATGGATTTTCTGGTTACAACCAGGTGGCTGTGGATAAAGAGGATCAGAAGAAAATGGTGTTCACAACTCCTTAGGGAACCTTTATGTATGCCAGAATGCCTTTCGGATTGATGAACGCAGGTGCTACATTTCAAAGGGCTATGGACATTGCTTTTGTTGGAGATAAGTTTGTAGTAATATATTTGGATGCTATTATTATTTTCTCAAAGTCTGATGAAGAACATTTGGACCATTTGAAAAATAATTTTGATAAATGTAGAAGATTTGGACTTTCCTTAAATCCCAAGAAATCCATTTTTGCTTTGGAAGAAGGAAAACTATTGGGGCACATTGTTTCTAGAGATGGAGTGAAGATAGATCCGGCCAGAGTACAAGCTGTGCAAAAAATACCATTGCCTAGGAGTAAAAAGGATATTCAAAAGTTTCTAGGAAAGATAAACTTCTTAAGAAGATTTGTATCCAACTGTACAAAAATTGTCAAGGAAATTACTAATATGTTAAAGAACGAGAATGAAGTGAATTGGACCAAAGAAGCTAGAGAATAATTTTCCAGGATTAAATAGGCATTACAGGTAGCTCCAATCTTAATCAACCTTGATTACCAAAAGCCTTTCCAAGTTTTTTCATTCGCATCATCAATTTCAATAGTTGTTGTCTTACTACAGAAGAATGATGAAGAGAAAGAGTAGCCAGTTGCATTCTTCCCTAAAATTCTTAGGGATTCTAAGCTGAAATATAATATTCTTGAGAAACATGTGTATGCTTTGGTAAAAGCCCTGAATGTTTTTAGAACTTATGTGCTGCAGTCACAAATCATTACTTATGTGCCAGATGCTACAGTGAAAGATGTATTACTACAGGGAGATGTAGAAGGCAGAAGAGGAAAATGGATAGCCAAGATCCAAGAATATGATTTGGACATAAAACCCACAAATTTGGTGAAAAGACAAGGATTGGAAAAAATGTCGATAGAATCAAACTTTTAGGCATTGGGAATCAACTTGTTGGCACCTATGGATGAAAAAGCAGCTGAAGAAAGTGAAGGAAAGCAAGATCTAGGTATGAAGATCAGGTATAAATTTTTGTTTCCAGAATGGTATAATCATATAATTCATTATTTGTGCTTTCTTTCCTGTCCCCAATCCTTAGATAGAACAAAGTATAGGGCACTAAAGATCAAGGCACAAACATATGTGATTGTGGAAGGCAGATTGTACTGGAAGTATCCTGCTAGAATTTTATTTCTATGTTTAACAGAGGATGAATTTACAAAAACAATCAAAGATTATCATGAAGGGTTATGTGGAGGACATTACAGTTGGAAAGTAACTGCACATAATATCCTTCAGGCATGATTTTATTGGCCTACTTTATTTGGTGACACATATAAGTTTGTTAGAAGTTGCCAGAAGTGTCAGTTTTTTGCCAAGAAAAATAGATTAGCCCCTTTACCTCTGATTCCAGTTTTCATAGAGGAGCCATTTAGACAATGGGAATTGGACTTTGTTGGAAAAATCAATCCACATTCATGTAGACAACACAAGTGGGTTCTCACAGCAACTGATTATTTCACCAAATGGGTAGAGGTTATACCTACTAAGAAAGAAAATGATCAGATAGTAATGAAGTTCTTGGAGGAGAATATTTTCAGCAGGTTTGGATGCCCCATCAAAATTATAACAGACAATGCTCAAGTCTTCAATTCAAGTAATTTTATTGCTTTTTGTCACAATTATAATGTTACTTTGTCCCATTAAATGGCTTACCATCTGCAGGGAAATGGATTAACTGAATTTACTAAAAAAAATTTGATGAAGATCCTTAAGAAAACAATTGCAGAAAATCAAAGAGATTGGGATTCTAAGTTAAAGTTTTCTCTGTGGGCTGCTAGAGTAACTACAAGAAGATCTACAGGGAAATCACCTTTTGAATTAGTATATGGAACTCAGGCTCTGTTTCCAAGTCAACTTATGAAGCGGGTGATTGCAATGATTCAAGAGGCGAAAGAAGAATCAAATGCTTTGATAAGAAGAATGAATAAAGTGATGGAGCTAAGCGAGAACAAGGACAAGGTAAGAGACAACTTGATTATGTATCAATCCTAGATGAAAAATATTTTTGACAAAAAAGCCAAGGAAATTGATTTTAAAGTTGCAGATTTAGTATTGAGATGGGATACCAAAAAAGAAGATAAGGGTAAACATGGGAAGTTTGATCCTCTCTAGTATGGCCCTTTTAGAATTGCTGAAGTAAGATCCAATAATACCTTCATTCTTAAGGATCTTGATGGTGAAACTATACAGCTGCATCTCAATGGGCAATACTTAAAGCATTGCTTCTAGTTCTGAAGAAAAAGCGTCATTTCATTGTAAATACCGGAGTGAAATCAGTGTGCAAATGCCATAGAATTTAAATTTATGCGAAGCAATATATGACTCCATGCCCAGAGTGAAGGCACTAATCTGCGGTTCTTAGTGCTTCTATGGAAAAAGCACTATCCACGGGTGGAGCCAGATGTTGTAACATGCATTTTTGTTGCTTGTAGTATTCATTTTTCATTCAAGAACTTGAAAATATTTCAAAAAAGATAAAAGCAAGAGGAAGAAGTGATAATGACAGAGCGGAATCGCTAAAGGAACAAGTATAAAAGAACCAGTCCCATTATACCCATGCCATCAAGTTAGATCATAATATAAATGGTTATATGGAGCCATAACCGATATATATATATATATATATATATATATATATAGCCCAAGAATAATAATGAAGTGAGAATTCGCAGAGGTCAAGCTTCGAGAGAGTTGAGCAGTGGGAAAATGAAAGGCAAAAACCCTGAAGAAAACCCCGGAACCATAAAATACTGAAGAAATGGTGCAAAGAAAAGTGAGGGGACAGATGAAGAATGAACGCACAGGAACCATTGGATCTTGGAGATCAACAGATGAGGTCGAAGGAAATGAACGATCCAAAATAAATCATGTAGATTGGAATCAAGGAATGAATGGTGGAGATTAACCAGAAGCGCTAGTGGAAGAGAAATCTGAAGGAGCATCGCCGTTGTCGATGGTCGAAGATCTACGGTCATCGGGCACGAAAATGTCTGGGCATTAACCAAGATGAAGGGCAGATTTAAAATTATAAGCGGGATTTCAGGCGGATGCAAAATTGTAAATGGTATTTAGAGGAAAGTGACCGATTCCATTCAATGGTTGACATGTAGCAACTAGAGGAGAGAGAAAAACAGCTCATTTTGGGCCGGTAACTCTCGTGCAAGTAGTCCACCCAAAATTGATATCAGTTGTTGGATCCTGGGATTGAAATCTACGATGGAGAATGGATCCGATAGGCAGACCCGAAAATATATGCATTATGTTTTAAATTCTCAGCGCATCCGTTATATCGCATATCGTTAAGTTTTGTATTGATATATCATTTGAAAGGGTAGATTACGATTTGTGATACGGAGTCAATAGAGCAATGAACGGTCAGATCCGATGAATTTATGCAGCCGATTTAATTCTTTTTGAGTTTCGCAGTAAACCAAAGATTAGCATTAATTTCGTTGTATAAAGGGGAAATCAGTGTTAAAACCAAATCTGAAGAAAAGGCAGTTGGGCATGTTTTCTTTGTATTTTGGCGAGTCAAAATACCCGATAGATACATAAGCCCAGTTTTCACACAAGTCAAAGTCTAACGCAGTTAATTACAATTAAAGCGGATTAAGAATTATTAAAGCATCCACAGAGGAACTCAAGAGCAGATTAACAGAGCCGGAAAGCGAGTAGTTATCCTCATCTTCTACTTCAGTTATTTCTTGTTATTGTATGTTCTTTGAGCTGTCTTTTATCCTATGTAAAATTCTGTAAAACTTTTTACTTCAGATAGTTAGAGTAGCAGTTAAGTAGTTTGATAGTTTCAGAGATCAGTAACTATTCCCAATTATAGAGTTCAGGCTTCTGTGATCCATATCAAGTTTGTGAGAGATTTTTTGGCGAAAATCACATGGAATACCATTTGTCGAAAATCAACAAATGGTATTTACTTTTTGAGAGATTCTTCGGCGAAAATCAACTTGTCCTGACGATGAACCACACTAGTTGGTTCGAAACGCGTCGACAAATGGTATTCCATGTGATTTTCGCCGAAAAATCTCTCATAAACTTGATATGGATCACAGAAGCCTGAACTCTATAATTGAATCCCTGCACGGAAAAGCCATTGCTACCAAGGTTCATTATTTATTTACTTATTTATTTATATTTATTTATTATTTATTACTATTATTTATTTATTTAATTTTATTTTTTTACCTAATATTATTATTTTTAGCTAATTTATATTTATTTAATATTATTTATTTTATTTATTTATTTATTGGATTTATTTTTAAATTTTGAAGGTCCTTTGTGACCTTTTCCTTTTTATCTATTACCTTATAATTCTTAGAAATTAACTCCCATTTTATATATATTATATTACTATAAGGTCATTTATATAACTATTTCTCCTTTTAACGAATATTTATTGGTATTATTAGCATGTTATTTTCTTATTTTTATTGTTTCTTTCACAACTAACTCTTATATGTTGTTTTTATTTTTATTTTATATAGATTTTTATCTAACGAGAGTATATATTATTATTATTCACTTATTTGTATTATGTAGTAGATTTACCTTATTTAGAAATAAGTTTTAACTAATTCCTTTCTAATAATAATTTTATTTATTAAATTATACATTTTAACTATTTATTAACGTAAACCCCTTCTTAAATTATTTCATTTAATATATTTATTTATTTATATACAGGTATGGTCATTTAAATAATTAATTTGACTTTTGACTGTCCCTAAGTCAAAGCTAGCCGTTAATCTAGATCGTTGTTGGAGGCCCTACTCAGACTATTTAACACGCAAAGCTGGATCTGTTTCTTCAACTTGTCCTGATGATGAGCCACACTTGCTGGTTCGAAACGCATCGACAAATGGTATTCCATGTGATTTTCGCCGAAAAATCTCTCACAAACTATTCCCAATGTATAAAAGAAGAAAAACTACAAAGAAAAGGGGGGTTGTTGGAATTTTGGAGAACCCGAAGACTAGGCCATTGTATTCCTGATATAACTGTTGATTTATGAATATATCAGAAGTTTCCATGAATTGTTGGATATAATTTTGTAACTTCTCTGTCATGTGTCATATTATTCTTTCTTCTTTCAAGTACAGTAATGAAGTTGCAGGTCTTTATTTTATTATGTAAATAAAGTTAAAATTCCTTAAAAGAGCGCTCATATACTTGAAGTTTTCACCTTCCTTTCTAAGTTATAGATAATAGTTTCTCTGTAAGGCAGCATATTATCTTTAACTTCTCTAAGGATCACAGATGGTAGTTTCTGTGCTAAGCAGCATATTGTCTATGATTCAGTTCTCATTTTCATAATTCTTCTAAGTTACAGTTAGTAGTTTCTGTGAAACACCATCATATTATCTTTAACTTTTCCAAGTGTCATAGATAATAGATTTTGTGTAAAGCAATGTATTGTCTCTGACTTCTTCCTTCTTTGTTTATCATTTATATTCAGCCAGTAAATGGCATTCTGATATTTTTAGGTCACATATGTATTAATGGTTAAAAACCAAGTTTTCTAGGTCCTTCATTTGAGAACACAACATATAATCAAGTGAAAGTAATTACAATCATTAATGTCTTAAGCACACTTTCTACACAGCCAAGAAATTGGTTTCTTAAGGTACAAAAACACCAATAATATAGCAGAATATGAGGCACTTCTTTTAGGATTGCAATTATTGAAGAAATTAGGTGCTAAAATAATTGTTGTTCATGGGGATTCTAAATTAATTGTAAGACAGATCAAGGGAGAGTATGCTGCCAAACATCCTAGGTTGAGAGCCTACAAAAATGTTGTGCTTGACTTTCTAGGAACTTTTGAAGAATATGATCTTGTTGTTATTCCCAGAAATCAGAATGTCTTGGCTAATGGTTTAGCTTTTTCAGCTAGCACATGTAAAATGCCTCATCCCAACAAACAATACACAATGGAGGTTAAACACCATCCAGTTGTACCTGACAATATGAGACATTGGCAGGTATTTGGAAGTGACAAAGAAATTGAAAGCTTTTTGCAATCCAAGGATGAGTATGAAGAGTACACCATAGATTTAGAGTGTGAAGTAGAAAATCAGATTGTTGAATATGTTAGTATAGATAAGCAGCTTGATGATTCTGATGTAAATATTTCAGTCAATAAAGATGTACATAAATTACAATTGCATGAAATAGATCTAGAAAAAGAAGAATTTGAAGTACTAGAGCTTAAGGATAATGTTCATTATCCTGCATAGGGGTTTATTTCCATTAGAAGAACTTTTCGATTTTAATGATGTGGCAAAAAAGCCAAAAATGGAACCCATAGGGACAAACATGGAAGAATGCAATATAGGTAGTGAGAAGAATCCCAAAATGATAAAACTCTCAAAATCACTTCCTATTATCACAAAACAACGATACATATCCCTTTTCAAAGAGTTCATAGATGTCTTTTCCTGGAGTTATGAGGATCTAAAAGCATATGACACTAGCATCATACAACATAAAATCCAAATCAAGGAAGATCAAAAACCATTTAAGCAAAAACTTCATAGGATAAATCCTATCCTAATGCCTTTGATTGAGAAAGAAGTAAAAATTATGTATGATGCTAAAATTATACTTCCTCTTAGATACTCTAAATGGGTGTCTAACATTGTCCCTACTAGAAAGAAAACTAGAGAAATCAGAGTGTGTATTGATTTCAAAAATCTAAATAAGGTATCCCTTAAAGACAACTACCCATTACCTAAAATGGATCATATATTGCAAAAGGTGGTAGGTTCTAGTAGGATCTCCTTGTTAGATGGTTTCTTAGGTTACAACCAAGTCTTAGTGCATCCTGGCGATCAGGATAAAACTTCCTTCATTACACCATGGGGAACCTTCATGTATGTGAAAATGCCCTTTGGCTTAATGAATGTTGGAGCCACTTTTTAAAGAGAAATGGATATTGCCTTTACTAATGAAATTGGCCATTTTATTGTGATTTATCTAGATGAAATTATAGTCTATTCTAAAACTGATGAAGAACATTTAGCACATTTGAGAAGAGTGTTTGAAAAATGTAGAAGGTTTGGCATCTCACTCAATCCTAAGAAGACATTGTTTGGCCTTGAGGAAGGAAAACTTCTTGGTCACATTATTTCCAAGGATGGAATTAGGATTGATCCCAACAGAATTGAAGCAATATTAAAAATCAGTCATCCAAGAAACATCAAAGAGCTTCAATCTTTTATTGGTAAAATCAATTTCCTAAGGAGATTTATTCCTAACTTGGCAGAACTTCTTAGGAACATAAAAAACATGCTTAAAAAGGATTCTGAAATCAAGTGGAGTATTGAGGCTAAACAATCCTTTGACTTAGTTAAACAAGCATTGACCAAGGCACCAATGTTGATCAACCCATATTTTACCAAATATTTCATAATCTTCTCTTTTTCTTCCGAACACACTATTGCAACAATTTTACTGCAGAAAAATAGTGAAGGCTTTGAGAAGCCAATTGCATTCTTTAGTAAAGCTTTAAGAGATGCATATTTGAAATACAATATTATGGAAAAGCAGGCCTTTGCATTGGTTAAAGCAATAAAATATTTTAGAGTATATATTTTTCATTCCCATATTATTTCTTATGTACCTAATGCAATGGTTAAGGACATTTTGACATAGAATGGACCTGATGGAAAGAAAGACAAATGGAATGCTATCATTCTGGAATACGACTTAGAAATTAAGCCCACCAAGTTAACCAAAGGTCAGGGACTAGCCAAATTGATGGCTGAGTCAAATTTCCATGCTTTGGACATTAACTTGATTGATTCATTAGATAATAAAGAGGAATAGGTGACTCCACAAATTGATGAGGAATTTCTGAACTCACCCTAGTATGCAAACTTGCTTTATGTTTTATTTAATTTAAATGCTCCTCCTGGTTTGACAAAAACAAAGGCAAGATTTTTGAAGTTAAAAGTAGTTAAATTTTTCATTATAGATAATGTTTTGTATTGGAAAGATGCTAGGGGTATTTTACTTAAATGCTTGTTAAAGGATGATGCAGATAAAGTTATGCAGGAATTCCATGAAGGTGACTATGGTGGACATATTTATTGGAAAACTACCACCAATAAAATCTTTAGAGCTAGTTTCTACTGGCCTACCCTTTTCCTTGAAATTCATAAACAAGTCACCTCATGTCATAAATGCCAGATTTTTTAGGGAAAGAGAAAACTATTTCCCCTGCCCTTAAAGCCTATCTCTGTTGAAAGCCTTTCCAACAATGGGGATTGGATTTCATTGGTGAAATTCATCCCTCTTCCTCTGCCCAACATAAGTGGATTCTTACAACCACTGACTACTTTACCAAGTGGATAGAGGCCACCCCTTCCAGAAATGCCATTGATGTTGTCATTATTAAATTCCTTGAGACTAATATCCTCTCCAGATTTGGTTGTCCTAGAAAACTCATCATTGATAATGCTGTAGCCTTTAAATCTAAAAAGATGGTTGAATTTTGCCATAAATACCACATTACTTTGGGACATTCAATAGCTTATTACCCTCAGGGTAATGGGTTGGCTAAATCCTCAAACAAAAGTTTGGTAAACATCATCAAAAAGCTATTAGAGGACAACAAAAAGTCTTGGCACAACAAGTTGGTCAATGCACTTTGGGCTGACAGACTTACTACTAAAAAATCAATTGGCATGTCACCATACCAATTGGTCTATGGGATGGATGTAGTTTTTCCATCCTCCTTAGGAGTTCCAGTCATGAATATCATTCAAGAAGTGCAAGCTAAACCCAATGATGTACATAGAAGAATTAATCAAACTGTCCAGTTGCAGCAGTCCAGGGAGGAAGTATACAATAGGACCCAAGTTATTCAAGAAAATGTTAAAAAGATCTTTGACAAAAGAACAAAATCTGATGACTTTAACATTGGGGACCAAGTTTTGAGATGGGATTCAAGGAGAGAAGACAAGGGAAAACATGGAAAGTTTGATAGTATTTGGAATGGTCCATATATTGTTCATGGTTTCAGGGGAAATAATGCATTCTACCTTAAGGACCTAGATGGAGCAGAGATACCTGGAGGTCCTGTCAATGGCAGGATGCTGAAACACTACTTTTCTTAGCCTACAGATTTTCCTTTCATCATTGTAAATATCATAGTCTTTATGGTTTTGATTGGGTAACTTATTAACAAAGGTTGAAGCCCGCAGTGAAGGCCCTAAGCCTGGATTGATGAGCTACCAATAGTATCTTAAACAACAAAGAAATCAGATGAAGACATTACAGACATGAAGTACTCAAGGCTACTAATCATATGTTCTTGACACTTCACTTGGAGAAGTGCCATCCCCAACTGGAGCCACTGTTAGGGTCCTATAAATTATAGGATCTCAAGGTGATTGAGTATTTTGTATTTGTGATTTCATATTGTACATAATTTCAATATTCAAATGATTTCCAAAAATATGAAAAAAGAAAATGAAAAGAGGGTATGTTAAAAAATAAATAAGAAAAAAGGAAATAAGAACCCCACAAAAGAAAAAATAGAAAATAATACTAAAAGTGTTGCAAGTCTAAGTGCCACTACTGATAAGTTAGTTCTTTTGAGTCATTAGCAAATGAGGTTGTGTGCAAATTATTTTTGAATGCCACAATGACTAGACTTCTGTTCAAATCATATAGTTTAATCATGATTTGACACATTTAAATTTATGTTCAATAGGTTAGTGAATGAATATTTACCAAATAGTTTAATCTTGGTAGGTTAATAGTTAGGAAGAAATAAAATTGATTCAACAATTTAATCTGAATCAATGGCAAAATAAGTGATAGGATGAGGTAGATTTTTACAAAAGAAAAATGATTTGGGTCTGCTAGTTTAAATGCACCCTGCAAAACAAGAAGAGAAAATGTTAGCTTAGAAAAAGAATTGAAATGAGAAAGGGTAGGTAGAAGCACTATGGTGGTTAGAGGAAAAGCATGAAAATTTTATTCTAAGTTGAATTTCAAATGTATTTTCATGCACAAAGAAAAGGAAAAAAGGATTAGAGTTTGACTCTAAAGTTCAGCATATCAAGTGATTTTGGTATATAATCCCCTATTCCTAAGTTTCATTACCCCACCATACACTCCAACCATTCCCCCGCTATGCATTAAATATATTTCCCAACCCCACTATATGCCATGTCACATCACATTAACATACCTCCACTTCTCCCCTCATCCGCACCCACCTCTTAAAATCTGACGACCCACAGTGCATTTCGGCCCCTCCTCACCATCTGAACTTTACCATCAGGGGGAGGGGTCTGAAATGGGAGGTATTTGAAATTGCACCTGCCACAACGTGTCAGCACCACATGATTTCGCACCCCCCTTAGGCGAAACCATTAACCACCTCCCCCCCTCCCCACCTCTGAAAAGTGGTTTTTCCACCTCCCAATACCAGTGCTCTATCCGTTGAGCTCCTGCCACTCACCCTCTACCACGTCATCTGCCCATTGATCCCACCAATCACCTCCGCTCCCTCCAAAATTAAATTGTTAGGAAATTAAATGGCTTAACCGTTAATTCAACGGACCCGCGCCACCATCAACGGGAAAGCCCAAAACACTATATAATCCATCCTTTCACCCATTCACCGATTACTATTCTTATACACTGCTATGCTCTCTTACAAGTGTACCAGTCCAAACTGCAAACAACTTCACCAAGCCAGGGAGATTGTTAGCTAACCGAATTTCAGTGCATTACCTTTGCTTTTGTCTGCAAATCCCAAGTCCTCTCTGCGTACTGTAAACCTGTAATCTAGATTTCACCACTATCCTTAACTTTATCCAATCATGCCTCCAAAAGACAAGGGACCAGAAGAACTCGTGAGTCCTCTGATCCACCCTCCCATTGATTTTCACCACATCCCTTTGGCAGACAGAGACTATGAAATTCATGAAACTCTTTGTGAATTTTACCTTTTTGAGATGTATTGATGGCTTGACGATAAGTTTATAGATAAATCTAATGATATTCAACTGTGGGAGTCCAATTTTCCCCACTATATCTTTCCCCGTACCCACATCACCCCTGAATTGTCAGGAAATGTCATGCATGTTATTTTCCAAGCCAAAGAGCTATTATTGGCCCTACTAGAGGCATTCTATTCACTATCACTCCCCAAGCTATAGACCAAATGATGCAAGCCCCTACAGTAGAGAATGCCGCTCCTTTTTCCCATGAAGCACCTTTTCAATTGTATCAGAAGCTGGACTTTGCTAGAAGAGTCAAAAACCTTGAAATTTTCTTGACTGAAGATGCCCCATTACCCAAGAAACATCCTCCCTATCTATGCTCCATATTCCCTGGGAGAGTCAAGCAAATCATCATAGTCATCTCCTACCTCCTTAGATATTACTTAGATCAGTGGGTAGATGAGGCAATTATAGGATTTCTTTCCATTTTCTCTACAGATTCCAAGCCTTCCATCTTGTTTAACTTTAGCCAATTTCTTGCAAATTCTATCCATGAGCAGTTTATCAAATTCCAGACTAAGGAGGTATTCAAATATTCTTGTGTTAGTTTATATGTTTTTATATTTTCAGGGAGACAACCTCAAGATTTCCTTACAAAAGTTGTATGATGAAGGAAATCAGCCATCAATCATCTTCTAGACTACACTGGTGATGAAGGAACAAAAGGAATTTTGATACAAACAATTCATAGAGATGTTTGTACATCTAGCATTCAGTTTCCTTAGCAGCAGGACAGAGCCAAGAATCAATGAAGAAATTAGGAAATTTTGCAGCTATCAAACCAAGTCCAAACAAGGGATTGGTACCTTTATCAGAATTACATAGACCTGAGGGTATTTGGGTGTGAGCTTGCCCCTTACAAGCTTCCAAAATTCCTCCCAATGAGTATTTTTTCTCTAGAATACATCAGGAAAATGATCAATATGGATCAGATTCAATTTGTACCCGCCAAGAAGAAATCCCAATTCAAAATCAAAACTCAAATAGGGCCTTTCATTTGCAACAGTAGGGCAGCAAGGGAAGAAGCATATAAGTTAGTGAAAGAGATGCAGTTCAGCCTTAGTTTCACCTAGTCATATGATCCATTAGGGGTCATCTCCAAGTTAAGGGTAGAAAACAAGTCTACTGCTTATTTTCACACATCCAGACCAGAGATTGAAAAGTATAAAAACCAGCTAGAATGGACTGAGAACACCCTACAAGAGGAAGAGGAGAAGTTGGTGTCATCTTCATCAGTACAGACACCTATCACAAAGGAGAAAAAAACAAATAGAAGAAGAGAAGAAGAGTCACCTTCAGTGACTGAGATTTCCAATGAAGGCTTCAAAATCATGTACAAAAAGAATGCCAAGCTGCATTCTAAACTAAGCCTAGGAAAGGATTCAGAGCAAGAGAACGTTATCACCACTAAAGAGCCACTTGTTTCCTCATTGGTGGTTGATCACACTACACTTTCTCCCACTACCTCCACAACTTCACAAGATCAACAACAATTTATGTAAACCATCACATCTATCACAGGGGAGACATAAAAGAGTATATTTGGCATTTTTAAGTAAATTAAAGTGAGGAATGAGGCCTTGAAGATCAACACATACAACCAGTTCTGGAAGCAGATTTTTAGTTCTCAAAGCAAGTTGTTGTCAGCCTTTGATTCAAAAAAAGATAAAATGCAAATGGCATTCCTCGAAGCACAGATTCCCCAGCCCAAGGCAACATCAAACTACAAGAAGACATCATTTGAATTTGATGTGAAAGACATACATCCCATTGACCAAATGGAGATGCACAAGCAAACTGGGCAAATGATTTCATCTACTCTCACTAACACTGCTATGAGTTTGTCTAAATTGCAGGTTACATTAGCCAATGTACATTCACAATTGAAGATGGAGAAGGTCTCTGCACTTGCCAAAGACACAAGGATAAAAGCTTTGGAGGACTTGGTGATCAAAGTAGGTTATGATCTTGCAAATATCAACGCTACAGAAGAGCTCGTGAGGAAAAAGAATACGGGCATAGCAGCATTAAGGAAGCAGTTGAAGTTACCAGCCATAGAAGATCCTCTGCCCAAGGACATTGAAGAAACAAAGACACATAAGGTAGACATGATGAATCTCATCATGGAGCAGAGTGCACAGTTGAAGAAAATGGAGATAGAGATGGAAAAGATAATCAAAGAAAAGGAGAAATCTGCCAAAATGGCTATTGTCCCTTTGGAAGCACTCCCTATCACAGCCATTCCTACAACTACATCTTCTACAACAACCACAGGGTTTGTTGCAGATCAGTTAGAAAATGTAGTGCAGAACATGTCTCTCCAAACTGAAGAAATCAAAAGATTGTAGGCTCAAGTAATTATTCTACAAGATCATAAGACAAAGACTGAGACTTTCCATGCAGCAAAGCTACAGAGAGATCAAAACTAGGTAGAAATATGGAGGAAATGAGCAACTAAGTCCTCTATTGGCCACACATTCACCCAAGTCAAAGTAATTATATGGAACAACATCATTGAGGCAATGGATGAAATCAGGCCTTGTATCAAGATTATATTTGAGGAGAAATAATTCATGGAGAAAGCTAAGCATACCATTTCCACTTTCAATATTGAATTGGGAGAAATTCCTACCATAGCCAACCACATTATCAAATTTATCAACTCTAAAAACATATATGAATTGGATGATTTGGTAGTAGATGACAGAACAGAAATGAACTTAGAAGTAAAGAAAGTTCTGATAAAGAATAACTTGGTTGTGCAGCTGACAGAGAAATGTCACACTTTGGAGGTAGCAGTTAATAGGTTTTTCACCATAATAGAAGCATTAAATAAGGAGGGCATGCCTTCTTTACTTGTGATCAATGACAAGATGATGACCAGGAAAGACGATATGAAGAAACTCAAAGACATTGCAAAGGATACAACCAAGTCTTCCCACATTAAAGGTGCTATGACAGGGAGAGCTTTTTACAAATCTATTAGTAACATGAGTTTCATCCAGCATGAGTTAAAAAACATTTTTGTAGTAAAACCCACATTCACTCGGTATACTTAGGTAGATGAGATCTACCGCAAAGTAACAAAAATTTCCATTCTAGATGAGGAGCGGTGGGATAAACTATGTGAATTCCATAATTAAAGAAAGGGCCAACTTCACTAGTGCAACACACAAATTGTGGCCATTCAACAACTGTTCTCCACCAAAGCAGTGCCAGATGTCCAGATCACTTTGCCAATTCACCTCTTTTGGTCGCATTATTTCATTTCTATTAGTCTGAAGTTAATAATAGAATGCCATGTCAACGAGGCATTACTTGTAATATTTTTTGTAAATGTTGTTAAAATACTTCATTCAGTCGAAGTATTGACGGTCGGTTCCTAATCATTGTAACTCTTTTTATCAAGCACTATACTTTTCCATATTGTTGGAGAATCATTAATAAAAAGACTTTTCACAGGATACTTGTGTTGCGATATACTGGTGATGCTTTTCTTAGTGTAATTGTGTTTCCATTGTTATTCTTTGTCTATTTATCATATGAAATCTAATTGTAAAACAGGAGATGTGAAAAATAAGATATGTTATTGAGCACCTTATTTGGACTACGTTTACAATCTGTATGTTTTCTTCTGAAGTCTGATTGAGAAATTCTTAAATGCTTTTCAATCACTACTGAATCACCTCTTTTCTCCATTCCATAATTCAATTTAAAGATCCAGTAAATGTAACTAGCTTTCCCTGTGATTACTCCTTTGAACTTTTGATGTAGCATCCAGCTTAATTTGACTCCATAGCCCAATGGAAAGAAAGTAATTTGATCAAATCAACCAACCAACCAATCAAACAAATTCAAACAAACAACCAAGCATAATCATAACTAGCCTAAAATCAATTTAAAAACCAAGATAAATCATAAAGAGAGATCCCTCTTTGAAGCTGGTAGGGCTAGATCCCAACTTCAAAAGTGATTTGATGTTGTCCAATATATTTACTCCTTCAACCTCAAAAATATAGAACGATAACAGGTAACACCATAATGTGCTCTTCCTATTAATAAGATTTTCGGCCCAGCCAGCATCAATGTAACCATGAAGCTTCACATCTCTGGTAGTATATCTCAAACCAAGGTTAATCGTCCCATGCAAATATCTCAACACATGCTTGGTTGCAACCCATTGTGTATGAAGAGGCTGATTCATGGATTGAATCAATATGTTAATTGCAAAACATATGTCTGGATGGGTCTTCACAAGGAACATCAATGCTCCAATCAACTATCGATACTCAAAGGGATTCGCCAAGTCAAGTCCTACAACATCTCCACATAACTTCTTGAAGTTCATCTCCATCAATGTGGCCATGGACTTACATTTTACCATTCCAAATATTTCCAAAAGTTTCACAACATATTTTCCTTGAGAAAGGAAAATCTCACTGGGCCTTTTCCACACCTCTAAGCCTAGGAAGTAGTGCATCAGTCTAAGGTCCTTTATCGCAAATTCAGAGGCCAACTCCCTCTTGCACTCAAGCATTAGAGGCTCAAAACCTATCAAGAAATAGATCATCAACATATAAAACCAAAATCAAAGGGATACCTTGGACCAATTTAAAGTAGAGGTTGGGTCAATATTTCTTCTCGTGAATCCAAGCTTCATGAGGTAACTATCAATATGGGAATACCAGGCTCTGGGGGCTTGCTTCAATCCATAAATTTCCTTCTTCTGCCTACAAACATGAGTCTTCCTATCTTGTACTTCAAAGCCCAGTAGTTTTTCAATGTATACTTCTTCATGTAGAATTCCATGAAGAAACACAGTCTTCACATCCATCTGGTGAAGAGTCCATCCTTGACTAGCAACAAGGCCAACAATAGATCTAATAGTGGTATAGCGAGAAAAAGGTACAAAGATGTCATCATAATCCTCTCCCTATTTTTGGGAGAAACCTCTAGCGATAATCCTCGCCTTATATTTCTCAATACTCCCATCAACTCCATGATTTATCTTGTACAATCACTTAGAAGTCACAACAGACTTCTCCCTAGGTCTCGAAACCACTTCCCACACATAATTATTCATAATGTATTTGTAATATTTTGCCATAGCATCTTTCCAAAAGTATTCTTTCACTGCTTCTTCAAAGGTGGTAGGTTCAACCTATATGATGGAGCTCATAGCCACAACATATCGCTAGTATCGACATAGCTTCTTACTTTCCCTGAAGGTTCCTCTAGTAGCAGCATGTCTTTCAACATCCTATAATGTATCACAAAGCCAAAGTGATCTCTTCCTGGTAGGGGGATCACATGGAGGAGGATCCAAGGGGTCCATAGGCTCCATGGGATCATCAACAATATCAATCTCTGACTCAAGCATAGAACGACCTTCTAGTAGGTCCATGACATCATCCTTATTCTTAGGAGGTGGGGGAGGAAGAATGCCCCTTGCTTTTCCAAGGGCAACATCTTCATCAAAATTCACATCCCTGATAAAATCAATATTCCTTTGACCATACACATATGTTCTAAAATATTTATAGTTATCACAATACACAATAAACGTACCTTTCTTTCTGGTGGCTTCCAACTTGTTCCTCTTGTCCTTCAGCACTTGAAAATACACAGGGAAACCAAATATCCTTAGATTTCCAACATCAGGCTTCACACTCATGAACACCTCTTTAGGAGTCCTGTCACCCAGGGCTTGATGAGGAGTCTTATTTTGAACATAGACCATTGTATTAGTGGCTTCTCCCCAAAGAGACTTCAAAAACTTTTGATCATGCAACATTTCTCAAGAGGCTTCCATGATGGTCCTATTCTTTCTTTCAGCCACACCATTCTGCTCGGGATTATAAGGTACAATGGTCTTCTTCTTGATTCCAACCCTCTTGTAAAAGTCAACAAACTCATTTGAAGTGTATTTTCCACCATTGTCGGACCTGGAGACCTTGATTCTTTTCCCTGTTTGATTTACTATTAGTGCCTTGAAGTCCTAGAACATCTTAAATTATTTGTCCTTATACTTCAAGTAGAATATCCATGTCTTTTGGGAGAAGTCATCCACAATGATCATGTAATATAGATATCCACCCAAATATTTTACCAGCATGGGTCCACATAGATCAAGATGAATGACTTGAAGAATTTCATTTTTCTTTATTTTTCTATAAGGGAACGGTCCCCTCGACTTCTTTCCTTTGGCACATCTCGAACATACCCCATCATGCTTAGTTTGAACTCCGGGCATTCCAGAAACCATCCTCCTTACTTCAGGCAATGCTTCATAGTGTAGATGTGTGAACCTTCTTTGCCATAGCTGACTTTTATGATTTCTATCATTTACCATTGCTATAGAGTCCTTTGATCCTAGATCCCAAGGTGAAAGTGTCGCTCATGCGGGATTCCATAAGTTAGGTGAGGACCTTCCCACTTATGAAGGTAACTCTTATTCCCTTGTCCTCACAAGAAAATTTAGATACAAGGTTCTTATTCAACCCTAGAACATACATAACATCATGAAGAAGTATTATTTCCCCATAATCCAAATGACATTTAATAGAACCAAAACCCTTCACAGGTCAAGTAGAGTTGTCCCTAAGAATTATATTTATATTATTCTCCATCTCAACCATATTTGGGAGGACTTCTCGGTACCTAGGGAAATGTCTAGAAGCCCCATTGTCTACCAACCAACTATCACATGAATATGGAGGAGAGGAACTAGAAAGAGCATAAATAAGAATATGTTCAGATTGAGTGGCAACTACATTATTTCCATACTTGGAGTTCCTTGGACTCTTTTGAGGACAATGGCCTTCTTCTCGATCATCAAGAGCATCTCTTATTCTTCTATCATCTCCTCTTCTTCTATCATTAAACTTTTTGTTGTTGAAGCCATGATTGTTGTTGTAGTTGGACCTTGGAGAATCTTTCTTTTCTGGACAGTCTCGGGCATAGTGACCATGCTTGTGGAAATTGAAGCATTCAAATTGAGGTTTGTCTTTTTTATACATTCTCTTGGAGTCCTTGGATTCCAAGTAAGACTTACTATTATTATATGGTCTTCATCTTCCTTTCTTCTTCTTGTCTTGAGCGGAAAAGGTAGAGGGATCTCCCTCTTCATGCTTTTGAATTCTCCCTCTAAAAATCATCCTGGTTTCTTCTTGAGTGCATTTTCAAACTAATTCATCAAATATCGAAAGCTTATCATTGTTACTAATAGATGTAAAGAAGGTTTCCCAAATAAGAGGAAGGCCTTGAAGAGTAATGAGCACTAGCTCTCTATCAGATATAGGCTCTCCACCATTATGCAATTGATCCCTTAGTTGGGATATCCTCATGACATATGACATATGGGATATCCTCATGATATCTTAACATCCTTGAGTTGATTCTTCAAGGAAAAAATATGATTCAAATTATTTACCTCAAACATTCCTACCAGCTTGTCATAGATATCCTTGGACTTCTTCAATTTTCCAATATAAGTAAGAAAATGATCATTCAAAGAATCAATAATAATTTTCTTAGATTTGAGCTAATGTTTCTTATACTTGGCCTTGACAGCAACATAATCATTCTCTGGAGGCTCAGGTACCTTTCCTTCCACATATTCCAAAACAACATTTTCATCCAAGGTCACTTCCAACCTTATCTTCCAGGTAGAAAATTTTGATGAGTCACCCAGCTTCTGTGTATCTTTGAAGTATGAAGTAGACTCTTGACCAAGTCCAATAGGATCCTTCAACTTCTAACAAATATTATTACTCCAAAGGTGATTGCTTTAGTCTCTTGGCTCCTTGGGCTTGCCTTCACCTTAGCTTGGATACCAGGTTAATTTTCTATTGGTCTGTGCTAGCACAATCACTTAGCCCAATTATTTCTTCAATTAGAAATCACTTTTAAACAAATTTAATCTTCCAATAACAATGAGACATTCTAGATAGAATAGTAAATCAATATAAAATAGAAGAAAACCAATAGAAATAACAAGAGACATAGGATTTGGTCAAAGACCAAGGAAAACCCCCACAAGGGGGAGAACACTTTCAAATTCTTCTTCTATTAGATTTTCATAAAATTTTCAACAAATAGATACAATGTTCCAAGTCATAACCAAAAGATACAAAGTAAATCTTTTGACTATCCAAGAGATCAACCGACCAATATACATAAGATGAGCCTCAAATTCAAATATGGTCAACAAGTCAAATATGCATTTTTTGTCAAAGTCAATAGTAGTGAATAACGACAAATGATGCCCTAACCAGTCCACAAGTTAACGGTCAAATTGACTGCAAAAGAGCTTGGTCAATAATCAAACAACTTGACCTCCTTTGTTGGTCACAATTTATTCAAAAGGGTTCCAAAAATATTTGGTCAAAGGAGAGAGAAAGATGTGGTCAAACTTCATATTTTTGTGGTCAAACTTCAATCAACAGACCTATGTTAACCCTAGTCAAACTACCCAAAAAAATTTGGTTACTTCACCAAGAAATTCAACCTCCAAAAATCAAATTCTTCCAAGTCAAACTTGGTCAACAATTGCCCAAACAAACTTCAATGAAGAAAAATCAGAATTGGCCTTCTTCGCTTCGCACGTGAGCTCAAACTCCTTGCTTCAAACCTGTACGAACCAATCACAAGAGAAGAGAGAATATGACTTGAGTTGATGTGATGTCCAAATAAGGTGACCTTGATGTGTATTTATATGTGACTTTGGAGACCCATTTATGACTTTAGGCCGCCCTCTACTTTTGTATACTTGTGGGTTTTCCATAAAAAATTATATTTTTCCTTGACCAAATTAAATTCTTCCAATGGCAAAGAGGATCTTCTCTACATGAGGAACGTTGTCCAATGGAGGGAATTTATCCCTGAGCTGCCAAATTAACATGTTGCTGTGGATGAATCTGAAAGTTTAATTTGAAGCATTTGTTGACCGCTTAACAGTGTTAAGGCACAAGTCGACCTTGAGCAGGGGCTCACTCAAGGTGCGGTTTTGCACCAATTTCTTTTCTATTTATTTTGTAAGTAGGATTAGATTGTTGTTTATGTTTTCAAGTCTTCGAATATATTTTATGCTCAAGGGTTGTTTGTAGTACAAGTTCTTGAACAAGTGAGGCGTATAGACAAGTACATCTAATGGACACATTTTAGTGGCAGTAAGGCCCCATACTTGTAAGTTCAATGTAGTATCCAAAGAAAGTATGCGAGGCTACAGACCTCCAAAGGATATGGTGAATCTCGTTTTTGCATGCTTATATTTTTTGAAATATAGTCATAGTCAATTAGCCATATACAACTATATTTTCTCTTGCAGGTAAATATTATGAAAGGAGGGTGAGCTTTTGCATGAGTAATTTCTTCATACAAATGATATTTTATCTCAAGATATTAGCACCTTTCTTGGAGACTATTATTCTTACTTATATTTCTATCTATCTCATATTCTTATCATGTCACTCTTCTATATATTGTGCTAGCATTGGAGGTGTAAAGGGTCATATTTGTAAGTGATTAGAGCACTAGAGCTTATTGACTATTGCCTTACACCCTTCACTACTTACTATTTTCTTAGGAGAGTGACATTGAGAGATACATTGAGTACGTTTGGTAGTTGGATTCTAGTTTGCATTTTTTAGATACTGAATCCCATATTCTAGAAGATTGTATATCATGAAGGATTATTTTATATTAGAACTTGTCAAAGATTCTACTCTTGGTAGTAAAGATATTCAAGCATTCATTTTTGCAAATATTTCATTATTTTCTATGTATAATATTTCTATATTATCGTAGAATCTTATTTTCTTACAATTTTATTTTGATCAATCTTGGAAGCATTTTAATAATCATATTGCCTTACTTCCTTTTCTTCTCCTTATATGTTCAACTACATCAAGGTATGGGTTGATTTGTTGATGTTAATCTCCTCACATATTATATTGAAATGATTGTATGACAAACATTACGGGAATATAAGTTAGGCATTTTAAGTCACTTTAAATCAATTTTATTTTAACTTACAACATAATTAGTTTTTAGAACTTCATTTTACAACAAAATAAGTTGCTTGTAATTTTGTTTTCCATGCATTGAAAAATTCCGAAAACACTAAGAAACATTAAGAACATAAAAAATCAATCTTTAAATTTCCATTTATAGTAAAAAAATATCCTAACAATTTGTTTATTTTTGTTGTTTCCCTGCATTTAATTAGAAAACCTTATTGTAGAATTCAATTGATTTGTGTACCACAGTGTCAATTTTCTGCATCAATCTTCAACATTCAAAGATAGCTTTAGCTTCTTGTTACAGGGCATACTTTGTATTAAACAATAATATTTATTTCTATTGTGGGTGTTAATTTTTTGTTTTGAGTGATAACCCCTTAAATCACTTAGGGAACCCCCCCCCCCTACAGTTAACAAGCAGTAGCTTGAAGATTATGGAGACTATATGAGGTTACAATGTATGGTCTCCCACTTTCATTGTTCTCTCAACAACCCACCTAAGATTTGAGAAAAACTTGGGGCTCCTCCTTTTCATTGGTTTACATATGCCTCTTTTGGATAATACATTCACCTTAGTTCTTCATTTCCTTGTTGCATTGCTTCATTATTTTAGATGGTAAGCTAAATGGGCCTTCATCTGTTGCACTGTTTGATTTTGAATTAAATTATTTTCTTCCTTGAGTTGTATTCCTCATTGAGTTTTGGTTTCTTTCCTTAATCTTATTTGTGTAAAGCATTTTGGTCATTGATTTTTGGATCCGGCCCAACTCTTCTTATCTTCTTTTCTAAAGTTTTCCCCAATACAAAATTGGTCCAATTGTCAAATCAAGACCCTTGGTTACCCATTTTCGAGTAAATTTCCTTTAGTTTGGGTTTGGACCTTTTCTCTTAACTCTTTCTTGATTTTTTTCCTTTTAATTCAAACTTTTCTTTTGAGGTTTTGGGTCTCTGTTTAAACTTAGGTTTGAACTTTTTATTTTTTATTTTTTTACTTACCTTTCGAACTTTGTTTCATCCACTTCTAATTTTCAAATCAACCTAATTTGTTTGGGTCTTTATTTAAACTCATGTTCAAACTCCTTCCCTTTCTTTACTTACTTTTTGAACTTTGCTTTGCTCCATTTTGATTTCTATATCTATACTATTTGCAAAATTGGGTCCCTAATTCCCTTTCATCATTTTGATTTCTATATCTGTACTACTTGCAAAATTGGGTCCCTAATTCCCTTTCATCATTTTGATTTCTATATCTGTACTACTTGCAAAATTGGGTCCCTATTAGAATAACTTGTTATTTTATTGCTACATATACCAATACATTTTCTTACAACTATATAAGACCATTGACATTCTATTACATGCAATGTTCCACCAAGTCTCTGGGACGGGGAGATGCAGGTTCGGGGAGATGCGCAAGGGGGATGTGTGGGAGTACCCTCAAATTTTAGGGAAATTTAGGGGGGATGGGGGGACGTCGGGGTATATAATTTTTTTTCCTTTTTAATATATATATATATATATATATATTTCAAATTCATATTCAATAATGAAAGCATAAATAGAATGATACATACATAATTGAATTAAATAATGAAATACTCTGATCCATATTCAGTGTTCATTATTCACCATTCTTGAATCTAAATTAAATTCATCATTCATCATTCTAGATTCTAAATTGAATTAAAATTAAAATTCATCATTTATCATTCTAGAATCTAATTAGTACTAAACAAAATAGACTATAATAGATACTGAAATCTAAAGACTGGAATAGTAAATTGATATAACTAAAACTAAAAAACAATGGAGTGATGAGTCTAAAAGTCACTCTAAAGTACACAGAGGGCTTGGTGCTCTTGATTAAATACTAATTCCATACCCTTGCACATGACAAAATGCAATGGAAACATTGCACTCCATCGAATCCTAAATTCCTGAAAAATTGATCTAATGATTGGAATAGTAAATTGATATAATTAAAACTAAAAAACAATGGAGTGATGAGTCTAAAAGTCACTCTAAAGTACATAGAGGGCTTGGTGCTCTTGATTAAATACCAATTCCATACCCTTGTACATGACAAAATGCAATGGAAACATTGCATCCATCGAATCTTGAATTCCTGAAAAACTATTAAGTCTGCTAGATTTTGAGTGAGATCTAAAATTCTACTTTCTCCATATGAAATCCAATGAGGTCAGAACCACTCTCAAACATCCTGAGTCATTTCATGGTAATGTTAAAAATTTAAGTAAAAGCGACATTCTCCTTTATATTTTACTTTAAGAATTTAACATTACCATGAATAACATAGCATTAGTAGGGAAATATGGTCAAATACTACATTTTCCCTGTCATAAATCATTGTTTACAAGCAAATTTAAGGGGGGACACATAGCCCATTTTGAGGGGGGACGCCCAGGCATCCTCCTTTTGGGGAGTCACGTCCTCCACACTGGGGAAACGTCCCCCCCCCTACATCTCCCCGCGTCTCCCCAAAAGGGGGACGTGGGTAAACGTTTCCCTAGATGTCCCCCCGTCTCGGGTGCATGGGGTGTGAGGGGTGCGCACACCCGACCCTAGGAGACGCGTCCCTGTGGAACATTGATTACATGCTACTGCAACTTTTGACCCATAGCTACCATAATTATTGTTGAGAAACCAATAAGCTAGCAAATTAAGGTTGATTTCTCTTATTTGATAATTGCTTCTAAATATTTTTTGGCTTCTTATATCTTTTATTATGTTCTCTTCATGAAACAATTATCAAAACATGAAACATGAACACCACAAGAGACAAAGAACACAAAGATGTAGCCTCCGAGCCCGAGAAAAACCCCACAAGGAGAAAACCCAAACAACTCCTCTTCTTATATAATCAACTCAAAGTGAGATATCCAAGACCCAAAAACCAAGACCAAGGCTTCCCACAAGAACCAAGTCATCCTTCCTTCAAACCTTCCTCAAGCAAGGCAAATCCAACAAATTCAACATTCTTCAAATATGATAAAACTCTGAATTTTTGGGCCCTACAGTAATTCTGAAATTGTTGGCCATGTTGAAGATCTAAAACTTCACACGTGTGACATAATTAGGGCACAATAACACAAAAAAAAATCCTTCTTTGACCTTCCCTCTCTCTCCTTTGACTTTCGCTCTTCTTCTCTTGTCTTTTGTTGGTCTTCTTTTTCTTTTCTTGGCATAGAAATCGATGAGATTGATTGATGTCCAAATGAGGTCGAATTGCATCATATTTATAGCAGTGCAGGAGGTCGAATAGGTGCCTTTTTGGGAAGACTTGGTCTTGTGGAGGACAAATTGACACCTTTGACTCAAATGAAAATAATTTTCTTTTTCTTTTAACTCAATAAATCTTAGAAGCATGAAGAACATGTTTGACTAATGAAAATAATAATAAAAATAATAAAATAATAATAATATTTTTCTTCTTTTTTCTTTTACATGAAATACATATTGATACAAGTACAATGATAATTATGAAGACCGAACCGAGTTACATTTTCAACACTCCCTCTTAACTAGGGAGGTATTCATAATGATTCAACATGATTACCAAAATACTCTCAATTGTAATATTCTTATAAGAAGAGTTTGGATTAATAAGCATCATCAAGCCTCATCATAACCAGCATTGTCAATTACAAAATAGAAATGCCTTGATTGACAAGCTCTATCTCTCCACTAGATCAGAGCACAATGCTCAAAGGCATACATTTGGAAACCATCATCGCCTCTCAAGGCACATACCCCATCTGGATGTTTGCCAGGTATGTCCTTACAAGACTATTATTATCTTGGATATCTCCCATCCTAAAAAATATCGGTCCTCTAGACTACTCTTATCTTGGATACCATATCCTCAAGGAGTATCAATCCTCGGGGCTACTCCTATCTTAGATATCATTCCTTAAGGAGTATCGGTCCCATAGGCTTATCCAATCCACCATTCTCCCTACCAGTGCCTTCACTAGGCTTACAATTGTTAGTCCTAGCCATAATGCATGACACGTGGAAAATAGGGTGTCCATCCTCACCCTCTCTGGGAGGAAATCCTTACTCCCTTTCAAACAGGGAGAAATAACCACAAGCCTAATTTTGTCTCAAAAATACTCATCAAAGCATCGACTACATGATCTTTTGTTGAGATTTGTTGTATTTGTTGGGCTCCTATCTACATCATATCATAATGAGCTTCAACCTTCCTGTACCTTTTCAATCTTCGCATAGCTTCAATATGTCATCAAGTAGTTCATCAAACATCTAATGGAGCCAAAGTTCTTCATTGTTGATCACACAAACCTTCACATACTCTTTCTTTGTGATGGGGTTTTTCCTTCATGCCTTTTTTTAAGAAATTATATCATCTTCCAGTAATCATCAATAGTAACTTTTTCAACAATATTACCTACCAAACTAATCAATGTAGAGCCAATCATAGCTCCCTCTTTCCAATTAAGGAGGGTGACCTTCTTCTAGATCAATATCGAACTCATCATATCATCAAGTGATCAACAAACTATCCCATGAATTCCTGTATCAATTTTTTTCGCTTCCTACCTCTATAGTATACATACTTCTGTTGTATATTTTTCCTGGAAGGCATACCATATGCCAAGCATTATGATGTCATTCATTATTAGAGTAGCCAAAACAAGTGATGTTACTCCAAATTTCAAGTTGTAAGATTCTTCAAGTCACTTTGTGCTTCTAGCTCCCTATGAAGTCAACGTTACTTCCTTTATCACATTCTTCAAGAAATCATATTAGATAATGATCAATTAGTGATGTTAACATTTGTTCTGCCAATCTGTTATGCTACTATATATCAAACAACCATAAGGAAGAGTCTTGACTTTCCTATCTAACCAAGACATATCATGGTTATGCTCCAAAGTACATTTCTGATCTATATGCATCCTGATATTTCTTTCAACTCCCTCTAAAGATATGAGTCTTTTTCTAGATATATAATGAAGAACCTTATTCTAAAATAGGCATACTTCTTCCTTTTTTGTTGTCCTTCAGTTGACTTCTTTTTGAACAAAATACTACTTTAACCTTCTTTTAAAATAATGTCCATGAATGATGAGGTTCCTTCTTTATGATGAGAAATGCTTCATTTTTTCTTTCATGTTGCTTCTAGACTATTTCCATACCTTCATACTTCTAGACTACTTCGATGTTGCTTCCATGTTCTTCTAGTGGAATATACTTCTGCCATGTTATTTTGATTCTTCCATTCATATGTTTGAAACAAAATATCACGTTGTAGAAACTTCTATAATGTTGCATAATGACCTTGATTCTGCTAATGGTTTTGCTTCTATAGTAGATCCTTGTAGTCCTTTTTTGCTAAATGACTACTTCTAGATCATCATGATAAACTTGTAATTGCTACAATGACTATAAAGTGCTTGATGGCCCAAAACTTTCTATTCTTGCTTGCTAGATGATTAGATGATTGCTTCCAACCTTTTGTGATAAGATGCAATTGACTATGTAGACTCTAATTCTTCCAATGCTATATGCTTCTTTCCATGATACCATAATTTGTAAATCCCAAGACTCTTCTACAAATGTAATTACAATTTCTACTCTAACTGCCATCTAATAAAAGAGAAAATAAACTACTTGTAAAACTAGTAATAGTAAAATCCTTTAATAATAGAGGTCCTTATGATCTTCAGTCTTCAGTTTCTTCTCAGGTTCTTATTCTTCTTCTGCAATGTTAGCTCCACTCCTTTATTTCCTTTTGTTGTTATTTTTGTTCTTAGGATCATTGGGACAATCTCTTTTATAGTGCCATATTCATTGCAACCAAAGCATTACACTTTGGAAATGTCTTGGTCTCCATGTTAATTTGGCAACGCAATGAAAAATTCCAACCATGGGATGGGATTCCTTTTTTCGAGAGGACCAATTTTGACTATTGAAGCATTCAATTTGGATAGGGGAAAATGTATTTTTGAATTAAATCTCACATGTACACATTTTCTCAGGTCGGCCCTAAAGCAAATTGGACCCCCTTGGAAGGCTATAAATACATGTGACCTCAATCTCATTTGGACATCATCATTATGATCATTCTTCTTCTTTCTTTGGTTTGGCTTGCATAGGTCTGAGATAGTTTGTGGAAAGTTCGCTCGCACAAGTCCGAGATTATAGGGTCTAAAGCTCACATGTGTCTAGGGTTTTTGGTTTCCGACCACATGCACGACACATACATATTTCAGTCATAACCGCAGGGTCGCAAGCTCATGCATGCAGTTGGAGGGTTTCAACCACACGCACGTCACTCTCTGGGTCTGGTTGGGACCTAGGATTTGGTTTTTCAATTGACCGCATATTTCACTCGTTAATCGCAGGGTTGGACAGTTGAGCACAAACAATGATAGTTGATCGCATGCTTCTGAATCTGGGTTTTGATTATTGGCATTGTTGGGTTCATATCATGATATTTTTTATATGATTTTTTTGGATATTTGTATGGATGAAGATATGGATCATTGTACTCTCTTTTGTTGAATCATTCAATGACAATCTAATAAGAAGAAGAATTTGAAAGGGGTTTTCCCCATACTGGGTTTTTCCCTAGTCTCTGACAAATCCTGGTGTCTCTATGTGTGAATGATTTTCTTTTATTGTTCCTTTATGTTCCACTGTATTGATAATGATGTTGTTCTTTCTATATAATTGCATAAGTTGTTGAATAATGTTGTAAATATGAATAACATTAAGTTGATATGGGGTGAATTTAATATGTAAACGTTAAAATGAAATTATCAAAGCAAAGAACAATATAGCCCTAATAAAAATTAACATGGCATCGGCGATGGGTTGAAGAAAAGTCATTGAATATCACCCCTACGAAGACACCCTTGATGGAAGCAAGAGAAGATGGAGGAGACCTAAAAGAATACTAGGGCTTGAAAGAAACCCTAGGCAATTTAGTTATTATGGTTTGATGGATATTATGAGGTTAGGGTTTGGAAGAAACCCTGGTTTACGACAAATATTTGAGATATGCAATCTTAAAACCCTAACATGAACAACGTGAAGATGATCAAGCACTTGTGTCGGATTTGATTAAGCTCTAGATGGGATAGTCTCTATTAGGCCTAGTTGTTGATGAAGTTGGATGAAATATTGAAGGCAACATTGCCATATGGATAATGGACAGCCATGACTCTTGAAAGATGGTTCAAGAGGGAGATGATCACCTCTCATTAAAGATAAGTACTCTTTCAAGTTGTGTTACTTCTTTGTGCCTTTACTTTTGTTTTATTGATTTGATTATTATTTATACTTCGTACATGTCTATTTGAGTATTTGGATACTTCTAACCTCCCGATGAGTTGTGATAAGTGGATAAGTGGACCTTTCTAGGACTTGGCTAGTGCAAAAAGAGAAGAACAAGCACCGGAAAAGGAAAAGGAGGCACTTGATGAAAAGTTGACAAAGTGCTACATATGCCTATGTCAAATAACAAGGTGCACAAGTATTTTAATTCTACAAGGTATGTATGGTGCTTTATTTCAATATTATGTTTCAGTTGCAATATTGGATGGCAAGGTAAGCCCTAAGGTATGATGGGAATGTTACCCTCACAAATGGCTCATGCATATGAAAGTTTGATTCATGATACTTATGATGAGATGGTGCACTTAGTATTGGAAAAGTATCTTAAATTCTATTAAGTCGTGGTAAAGCTACATAGAAACATTGATTTTTGATATAATGGTGTTCTTGATATTTGGCAAGCATATTTCATTTTAGACATGATGGATTTCCTGATCCCATAAAGAAGGCTAGCACATTGATTCTTATATATGGTAGCTTGATACTATAGATAGTTTTTGTGATAAGCATGATAACCATGATGATGGAAGTGTAACAATAAGATTATTTCTCAAGATCCCCTTGTTAACCTTGGCTTAGTAATTTTTGACAATATAGATGCCCTAACTTGATAGACTAAGCTATGTAAGTGATAGTGTGTTCACGATCTTTGATGATATACCTGCTAGTTGTCCTAATCATATGACTCTAACCCTTGATGAAAGTTTGATATGCGATGATGAAGTAGTTGATGCTAACATGTTATGGCCATGATGGATATATGTTTTAAAACTTGATATAGTTTGATTTCATGATCTAACAATTTTTTTGATGCATAACAGTATTATGATAGACAGGTTGATAATGATGAAGTCTAAAGTGGCTTCTCATTAAGAGGGAGACTCTTCATAAGATCCCTACACCTATCATCATTTGCATTAAATATATGAAAGATTCCTTACTGTTGAAATAAATTTTCCGGACATAAATAAACAAATATCTGACAATATTGGTTTGCAAGAAGTTCCGATTTGAGAAGAGAGGGTTTCCCTTAGTCTAAGCCCCAACCACACGGAATCAAGCTTATTAGTGTGGTTATAGGCCTCCAACAACACGGAAGAAAGCCTATGGGTGTGGTTATGTCTATAGGTCACAAAAATGAAGCTTTATGCATAAAATCGGGAATGCACCTAGAGTATGACAGTCCTACAAATATGGAGCAGACATCAGAAAGTTCTATGAGTAGGGAAGTTTGAATGTTTGACTTACTATAGAGAACGTAAACATGTTGACTAAACTTGTGTTTGCAGGGGACTAAAATATGCATATTAGTATGTTATTGATTTGATCATTAGTATATGATAGTATTTGATAACAATTGCAAGGGTTTGACAAGATTTGGCTTGTTGAGTTGACTTAGTATAAATGAGCATATTGGCTTGGATGATTGATGATACTTTAGAACTTTGACATGATGCTTGATGGTTCATAGATATGTTTTTGGCTTATGGATTGTTTGAATTCATAATGATAACAAGTTAGAGTTTTGATCTGATTTGGTACTTGATGACTCATGATTTGCCTTGATAATAGTGTTATGTGGGCATAGTGACTTTTAGTGATTGAGGTTAGCATTGATTTTGTATTGACTTCATTGGCTTTAGCATTTTGGTTGAAGTATAAACAATTGTGACTTATCCTTGGTATTTGCATTTGCATCTAGTGACAATTCATGTTATGATGGCAAGATGGAATTTGATATTGCTTAATAACAATTTGTTGACATGACAATAGATGAAATCATGACTTTGTATTTGGATATAAGCTCTACCTATCACTTGGTCCAAAGAGTTTGTTACGGTGATATTGGCATTTATTTTGTATTAACTTCATTGGCTTTAGCACTTTGGTTGAAGTATAAACAGTTGTGACTTATCCTTGTATTTTCATTTGCATCTAGTGACAAGTCATGTTATGATGGCAAGATGGAATTTGATATTTAATAACAATTTGTTGACATGACAATAGATGAAATAATGACTTTGTATTTGGATATGAGCTCTACCTATCACTTGGTCCAAAGAGTTTGTTACAATGATATTGGCAAAAACTTTAATGATTTTGATATTTGTTTTGATCTGATAAGTTGTCTTAGTTAATTTGATTGCACAGTATTGATTTATGTAAAGGTTGAGCATATTGGTTTGGTCAAGTATTATGTTTGTGGAAAGCATTATATAAAGGAAGCTCCCCGAGCCATGTGTGTCCGCATGACAATTACTTTGTGAAGCCAAGAAGATGTGTAGATCCAAACCTCTACTTCAACAGTGGTCCAAGGTAGGGCTTTGATTTTGGTTTTATATATTGATGGTCTATTGTTAACAGGTAATGAGCCTCTGGTGATCAAAATAAGAGGGCATTGGCCTCTGAAGTTCAAAATGAAGAATCATGGCATGATGAATTACTTTTTCAAGTTTGGAAAAGAGAATCTATATCATGAAGTTATTGAAGCATTGTTGAAAATTGGAAATGCAAATCCTTGGACATTTTGATTGAATTATGCACATATATTGTTGGACCTGCCTTGGCAATCGATAGTTGATTGAAGCATTGATGTTATGTGTGAACACTCGTCCGTACATTCATATGTTTTGCATAAAATCTGAGTCAATTCATGATTGAGCCTCTTCATACACATTGAGTTGTCGTCGAGCACACTTTGAGATATTTGCATGGGATGATCAATTTCTGGTCTGAGACATTCTTCTTGTGATAAGTGACTACATGGATGTACTGATGTTGTTTGGGATCGTTATGGATAAGATGAGCACATCTAGGTGTTTCCTTAATACGAGATCTGCCATGATATTTTTGGATGAGAAGTTTGTAGCTTTAAGCATGACCAAGGTTGAATATGATGTTGCTTGCATAGCTAGTCGTGATGCAAGTTGAAGAATCTCTTTAGGGAGTTTTTGAGAAAGTTTTGGATATGACAAGGATACATTGCGATAGTATAGAGTGGGATCTGCTTAGCAAAGAAACCCATATATAGTTGGGACTGAGATCTCTTCATATGTTGAGATAGCATTGTTGTACGAGACAAGCTTAGGCTTGTGGTTGTCACCCCAATGAGAGGGAGGATGAATAAAGTATCCTTTTTGTGATGTATATATTTGATTTGATGTCTTTCGTGAACAAGATATCGCTACTATTGTGTCATGATGATTAAGCACGTGCCAAATATGAGCATGATGATATGTTTCTTATCTATAGAGAGCAAGATTGATTGAGAACATTGAGCCAACTCTCCCCCCCTGTCTAAGCTCCCAAGGTGAGGAATTGAGATGGAGGGCTCCTAGGTTGAGGGATCTTTGGACAATAGGATCATGGATGTTGCTCCCATATATGTTACCCATATGGTTGGAGATGTTTCTCCCCTTTCTTGGTCTTTGAAGAGTATACCCCAGTTGGCATCATACCCACAAGCTAGGCTTGTTGGGAATACCGCTCCCGATCTGGCCAACAGGTTGAGAGTGTACTTGGGGGTGTACAACCCAAGCTGATTATGATGCAGGGTTTCAACCACATGACTTTTGAGGGCCATTGTTGGGAAGGTCAGTGGGTAATAGAATGGGTTGAGATGTGCTCCCCTATATCACATATTGCTCAATGTGGGGTTGAAGATGTTTAGCTCCCCCTGGGAGATTTCAAGTTGAGATGTGCTCCGCGATGTGGTTTCAGGTTGAGATGTGCTCCCCGATGATAAGCTCTCTGATGTTTCTTGGGTGGTAGCATTGGGCTCCCTGCTAGAAGTGATTTTGAGTTGAGATGTGCTCCCCGATGTAGTTTTAGGTTGAGATGTGCTCCCCGATGTAGTTTTAGGTTGAGATGTGCTCCCTGATATTGTTTCAGATTGAGATGTGCTCTTCGACGTGATAGATGGTGGTAGCTTAGGTTCCTCTCTGATGTCAGCTTCTTCTTCTTTTAGATTCAAGAATGTTCACCATATGAGAAAGAAAAAATAAGAGATCAATAGGAAAAAGCAGAGATAAATCGAGATGAGTAGTGATGACATTTAATGATGAAATACTTGAGACAAGATATGAATTGATACTTGCGATGATTACATAATGTAGTCGGAATTTTTCCCTAGTTGAGAGGGAGTGTTAATTTGGTAGCTCAGTGATAAATTCCAACCATGGGACGAGATTCCTCTTTTCAAGAGAGCCAATTTTGACTATTGAAGTTCTCAATTTGGATAAGGGAAAATGTGCTTTTGAATTAAAGCCCACATGTGCACTTTTGATTAGGTCAGCCCTAAAGAAAATTAGACCCCCTTGGAAGGATATAAATACAAGTGACCTCAACCTCATTCGGACATCATCATTATGATCATTCTTCTTATTTCTTTGTTGTGGCTCCCGCATCTCTGAAATAGTTCGTGGAAAGTTCGCTCGCACAAGCCTGAGATTGCAGGGTCCAAAGCTTGCATGTGTCTGGGGTTTTTGGTTTACAATTGTAGGAATGACACAAGCAGATTTCGGTCATAACCATAGGATCGCAAGCTCATGTGTGTGGTTGGAGGTTTTTAGTCACACAGGTCACTCTCTAGGTGTGATTGGGACCTAGGGTTTGGTTTTTTAGTTGACCGCAGATTTCATTCGTTGACCACAAGTCTCAGCAATTGACCATAGATAGTGACAATTGATCGCAGGCTTTCGAATCAGGGTTTTGATTATTGGCATTGTTGGGTTCATCTCATGATATTATTTAGTTGATTTTTCTAAATATTTGTATGGATGAAGATATGGATCATTGTACTCTCTTTTTTTGAATCATTCAATGACAATCTAATAAGAAGAATTTGAAAGGGTTTTCCCCATATTGGGTTTTGCCTTTGTCTTTGACCAATCCTGGTGTCTCTATGTGTGAATGTTTTTCTTCTATTGTTCCTTTATGTTCCACTACATTGATGATGATGTTGCTATTTCTATATAATTGCATATGCTACTAAATAATGTTGTAAATATGAATAATGTTAAGTTGTCATGGAGTGAATTTAATATGAAAATGTTGAAATGCAATTATCAAAGAAAAAAGCAAGATAGCCTTAAGAAAAATTAACACTCCACGTGGCTTATTGTTGTTGTTGTATTTTCGATGTGGTTCAAATATTCCAAACTTCTTCTTTGATCTAGCAGCAAAAGCTTGAGACTATTCATTGTTGGGTTTGATTTCATCCTTGGCTTTCAATCTTGTTTTTTCTAGAACACATAAGGTGGAAAGTTCATCAAATATTGGAGTATCTTTTCTTGAATAAATGTTGGTTACAAAACGACTCCAATCTAGATGTAGAGCATTGAGTACGCTAGTTAATTCGAAATCATTTATGACTTATCCAAGCCCTTGAAGTTGATCTTTCAATTTCGATATTTTCACAAGGTATGAGGCCAAGTCTTCATCTTTTGATAACCTTGTTTTGTAAAGTTGATTCCTTAAGGATATCTTCTGACTTATAGTATTGATAGAGTATAATTTTACCAACTTGTCATGAACATCTTTCGATGTGCCCAAATCTGCAACAAAGGGAATAAGGTGATCTTTGATGGACTCAATGAGAATTCTTTGAGCCCTTATTTCTCCCTTATTGTACTTGGCCACTTCTTGAGTCTTGTCCTCGTCTGGTTTTGAAATTTTGCCAAGAACATGATCCATGACTTCATTTTCTATGAGAACCAAATCAATTCTCTTCTTCCAAGCTTTGAAGTTTGATGCTCCATCAAGTTTGGTGTCTTCCTTACAAAAAGGTGTCATTTGATTTTAAGGTTAAGACATCGAGTATAGTAAAGTACTTCCTTGTCAAAGGAGGGAAGCGCTTGAATGATGATGATGCTTCTAAGAATGTAGATGATGCTTCCAAGAATCTTCAAAGGTGTCCTTGAATGATGGCTACAATAGAGATGTCTTTTAGGAGGGCTAGTACAATGATATCTTCAAGTTGTTATGATGACTTTTTCTATGAAGGATAACAAGTGACCAAGAGTGTTCAATGATAGAGAGAGATATGGATAGTTGCTGCAATAATTCCCTTTAAGAGTGAATGATGGTATTTTGAGTCTTCTTCCTGATGCCCTTAGCAAATGATGTCCTCCAAAGTAGTTGATGTAAATATCTTAGGATGATTGTTGTAGGGATGCCTTCAAATGAGCCAATAAAAGTGTTCAAGTTGCCTTTTCCTCACCTGAGATCTGAAACCATGTTGAGAAAGCAATAGGCTAGCAAATTAGGGTTGATTTCTCTTACTTGATAATTGCATGTGAATATTTGTTGGCTTCTTATATCTTTTATTTTGTTCCCTTCATCAAACAATTACGAAAACATAAAACATGAAGATCACAAGAGACAAAGAAGATAAAGTTGTAGGCTCCAAGCCATGGCACAATGCCACAAGGGGGAAAACCCAAACAACTCCTCTTCTTATAGAATCAAATCAAAGTGAGATATCCAAGACCCAAAAGCCAAGACCAAGACTTTGCATAAGAACCAAGTCAACCCTCCTTCAAACCTTCCTCAAGCAAGTTAAATCCAACGAATTCAACACAAGTCAATGCTCTTCAAATCTGATCAAACTTTGAATTTTCGGCCCCTACAGTAATTCTGAAATTTTTGGCCATGTTGAATATTTGAAACTTCACACGTGTGACCAAATTAGGGCACAAGAACACTAAAATTTCCTTCTTTGACCTTCGCTCTCTCTGCTTTGACTTTCACTCTTCTTCTCTTGTCTTTCGTGGGTCTTATTTTTCTTTTCTTAGAACAAAAGTTGATGATATTGATTAATGTCCAAATGAAGTTGAATTGTATTGTATTTATAGTTGTCCAAGAGGACGAATAGGTGCCATTTTAAGTCGACTTGATCTTGTGGAGGACAAATTGACACCTTTGACTCAAACAAAAATTATTTTCTTTTTCTTTCAAGAAGTCTAAATGGGATTTTGACTCATGACAAATTTTATTTTGACTCAATAAATGCTAGAGGCATGAAGAACATGCTTGATTAATGAAAATAATAATAATGATTTTTTCTGAATTCAGGTTTCGGTAGAAATCACATAAGAGAAATTTTTGGCCAACACGTTTCGAACCAACAAGTGTGGCTCATCATCAAGACAAGATGAAGAGTCAGACCATGGAAAAAGCTTAAATAGAGAGCAATGTAGGGACAATAATTTCAATTAACAACTATATTTCAACAATAATAATTAAATTATATTATTAATTTATTGATATATTAAAAACAAATATTATTAAGTAACAACTATATTAAATAGCTAGTTTTTGAAAAATAATATTTAAATTAATTTATTAAAATAAAATATTATTAAAAAATCTATTACTGAAAAGATTAAAAAAAATGAGTCAAACTCCAAACAAGGAGGGAGGTCAAAAATTATAAAAGGGAGTCAAGACCCTAATCGAGACAAGATCATTTAATAAATAAAAATAATTAATGGAAAATAAATAAAATCAAAGGAAAATATACACAAGTCAAAAGAAATATATATATATATATATATAACAAAATAAAAATAAAAAAATAAAAAGCTCCATGTTGGCCATACAAAATCCCTCGTCAAAAATTTTACATCATTTGTCATATAGTCGTTACTTAATAATATTTGTTTTTAATACATTAATAAATTAATATCATAATTTAAATATTATTGTTAAAATATAGTCGTTACTTGAAATTATCGTCTCTACATTGCTCTCTATTTAAGCTTTTTCCATGGTCTGCATCTTCATCTTGTCTTGATGACAAACCACACTTGGTTTGAAACACGTCGGGCAAAAAATGCTCTTATGTGATTTCTACCGAAAGACTTTTATTAAATAATAATGATGATAAATTTCATTTTCTTCTTTTTGCTTTTACATGAAACACATATTGACACAAGTACAACGATGATTATGAAGACCGAACCTAGTTCCATTTTCAACAATTACTACTTTCAATATAGAGACAACTTATAAGTAGAAACGTAGAATATACCTGCTAATCTTACAAAAGGCATAATATTTTATAATTTCCGTATTCCAACAAAATATTTTCTTACCTTTATAACACCACCAACATTCAATTACATGTTGATGTTTGTAGTTTGGGAAGGTACTTCTGCACAGCCCTACGTGTCTAGGTGTGTAGAAGTTGCCTAATACACCCTTAACTTAAGCAATTATTTTAGTGATTGAAGTGATCTCATTTTATAGGATAAAGTGAGTTAATGTAATAAAATCAAAGATTTTTGCATTAGTGAATTAGATGAATTTCAACTATCGATCTCATGTGAGGTGAGATCGAATCTCAACCATCAATTACTTTGGAGATTAGAGTTGTGAATTTAGTCATAATTCAAGCTTATAAAAAAAATGCTAGGCCACGGGAGAAGACACAAAAGACACATTGAGCAAAAGACAGTGAAAGTGAGATCCCAATGGTTCGATGGAAACAATGTTGCGAAAATTGCTATTTTTTTGCCTGAAACGGTTAAATCGGAGATTTTTTCCCAAAAAAATCTTCATTTTTGTATTTTTTTTAATTTTGCTAATTTTTTACCGATTTTTATTGATTTTACTGATTTTTCCCGATTTCAGACCCTTGCCGATTAATCTCGATCGCAATGTTCACAACATTTGATGGAAAATGACTTCCATTCAAGTGCATTGGGTCTAAAGAAGGTGTGAGTAGCAAGAGAGATCCAGATCATCTAGGATGGATTGAAAGGATGGATCTAGGGCTTGATCAGCTGGATCAGAGCCAGGTTCATTGTTGTATATGTAACTTTCTTAGTGGGCCATTTTCCTAGTAAGGAAATCCGAGTAGGTTATGAAGTAATTTTTAATGAAGTACTATTGATTGGGTAGAATATTTGTGTTATGTGATTGAGATTGGCCATTTCATTTGCTTCTGTTGAATATTTAAGTTAAAACTCTAGCAATGATTTTAGTCATTAGATCTGATTTGCTAGGAAATAATAAACTAGGTGCTTGGGTTAAAATTTAACATTACATGCTGCCAAATCTTCCAACCTCTAACCAGCAACAACCATATCTTCGATGTAGTCATAATTTATAAGTAGACGCACAAAATATTCGTGTTGTGCTTTCCTTGTACAAAAAGCATCCTTAGTATAAAGGTACATAGCACTGCAACTATTTGGCCTAATGTAAAAAAAATCTCCACATACGGCACTTTTTAGCTTAAGATTTGTTTGCAGTAAATCCTATATTCCCTGGACAACCACTATATCCTTGTAAAATTAATCTTGATGAATCACTACTATTTGATTCACTACTGATAAGCCCCTGGAATTATCTCTAGTACAGAAAAAAATTACATGACAAAAGCATTAGATCTAAACTGTGTATTTCATCTTTAAAATCCACATTTTGCAGGTTGATGGACATAAGAGTCCATAAGCATCTTACAAATAACCTTCCATAGTAATATTCCATAGCAATGGTCTACAAGTAAGGGAAACATGATCTTTACAACAGTCATATGGAAATTTACTATTATTCTGGTAATAGTGCCACCTTCAGACAGCCTTTATGGAGCGCAAGAAAAACAAAGCACCAGCGTTATTCATTTTTATGAAGCATTTGTACAAATGATAATAAAATTACTTCACAACATTTACAATATTTAAGTATTGCTTAATCTATGGAAATGTAGCTTCGTCAATAATCTACAACTCTGTTGTGATTAAAAGGAAACATTGGTAGCTTTTGCTCACCCATAGCGTAAGAAATTATCTGCTTCTTAAGAGGGCCCAAAATTTGAACACCATTAAATGCAGCAGCACGCAGAAGATTCACAGGTCCAAAATCTGCTGAAAAAATTCTCTGAAATCCATCCAATACTGCCATCATAGGTAGATTTACAAGCTTCCTTTCTCTCTCATACTTCTTCAACAATGAAATCTACAAAAGGAAAAGTATTACATTCAGCATATTTCCTGTATATAAAGCAATTTACTACTTAGAACTGGAGATGAAATTAAAATTCCTAAATATCAGATACATCAAAATATACTATCCATGATAATAAAAAATTAAATAAATGTACTAGCATGCTGGATCAAAGATAGCAGCGTTTATAGTCATGTATCTTGTGCTGAAACATTAGTACAGTTCTTGAAGCAAGCCCTCTAACTCGAGGGATTGCACAATGGAACAAATGTTTCCAGAGATTTATATTCCATTTTGGCATGACCATATCAGTTAGATGGTGTCTGCACGTTCATTATTTCCTGTGACTAGTGTGACTGATAAATAATAAACAATTTGTAATGCTTCACAATGCTTAGTAAAACAATGTGAACAGTACAACAGCTCAACAGCCAGGAATTTCAACAAAAGATGATGAAAGATATGTTTGACAGTAAGCAAATGCACCTAAGAATGATTCAAGAAATGCCGACTGACTTTCAGCAAATGCAGCTGCAGATCCAACAAAACATAAGATCAGCTCCATTACCAATATTCAAGCTAGACACACAGATTTTAGGCTTCAGTTTGACAGCACAATACATGCCAACAAGCTAGACACACAGATTTTAGGCTTCAGTTTGACAGCACAATACATGCCAACAAGCTAGACACACAGATTTTAGGCTTCAGTTTGACAGCACAATACATGCCAACAAGCTAGATCCCTGACTATGATGCTTGGCAGCCTATTTTTTAACACATGAATTGAATGACACACACAAGATCATGATGGCAGAAGTAAATATGGAAGACCAGGCTCACATGAAAGGTCCACATGTGGAGTGCTGCAACTCTAGGTGACACATGACAAGCTCAAAGGCATGCACATTTAGCAAGCAAGGCTCCAAGGTTGAACATTCAAGCGAGGTCTAATGCTTCTTCATAGGTCTCTAATGCTCCATCACTCCCTCTTAAGTCATGTGTAACATTGAATCCACCCCAGCTACATGAACACGGCTCAACCCGGACATACCCAAGTCAAGCACAAGCCTCCATACAAGCAACCAAGTATCTCCATGTAATCTAGGACTCAAAAAACTCCTCCAAAATGCCCAACACTCTTCCTTCATGGCAGGACATCCTCCTAAGCAAGCAACCACCCTCCATGTGTTGGCTACATGAAGTCACCAACCTTCATAGGTCTAAAATGCTCTAACGATGAATGCCACACGAGAATCATGCGAAGGCATAGAAGTTAATGACCAAGCCAACTTCAATGTGTATGTCCACCACAATACAACCAAGGTTCATCCATACACCATGCACTCTACATCACACAAAACATCCCCAAGCATGGTGTAGGCACTTTTAGAGTAACCTTGAAAGCTAACACTCCCTCTCTATGAGTAAAGTGTTTTCACCATCACTAGTATAGTCCCTCTACAACTCAACCAAAACTACCATCTACATATCTAAACTTGTTGCAATCTCGAAATCAACCACTAGCTCCTCAAAAACATGTGTCACCCAATTATCACACTCCTCCATTAAGGTAGCACACCTCACCTCCTCAAAGCAATTGGAAGGTTCACAAGTGGAATCCATTGCCATATGGTCAATATATCTCCTAAGAGGTATACTTTCCCTCACTGAAGATCTAGGCACTTCTACATGTTCCTATGCATCCTATAATATCTAGGTAAAGCCATCTTGGCTTCTATGTATCAGAGTCGAAGGTGAAGGCATGTACACCCCCACTCTCACCTTGTCCACACCTAGATTCAACTCTTCTCTAAGCTCTAAAGTAGCCTCTAGAACAACAACCTCCTCACTCCCTTCAAAATCATTGAAGGAGATACCTATGATCTCAAGGACATCACGTCTTCATCAAAATTCAGATCTTGGCTCACCATAGTCTTTCGTTGTGTTAAAATACAGAAATTGGAAGCCATTGAGATCTCATTGTATCCAACAGAGCAAGATAATATCACAACATCTTGAACATCCAAAGAACACTAAATGTGAACTTGAATGAACATAGCCTAGGACCATCAACAACCTACCAAACTCCAACATTGTCCATATCAACTTCATAGGCTAAAATCTATAAACACCACATCACTGGTTGTTCAAGACAACTTGCAAGGATGATCACATCTCCATACAAGACCAAGGCAAGTTGATCTGATCTATCAAAACAAAAGATAAAAATATCAATGTTCCACCAAGGATCCAGGACGAGGGGGCGAGGGAGCGAGGGGGCGCGGGAGCGGCCTATGCAAAAGCTCCTTACCATTTTTTAGGAAACGTGGGGGAGCGTCAGGGTCTTAAAAATCTATAAATATAAAATATAATTTATTAATTGAGTCCACTATGACAATTTGGTTTGAATTGAAAAGCTGCAAAGCATGATCATTGATATGAATATCATTTGACATTATCCAAATTTATAATATCATATAAAATAATAAATTTAAAATTCTAATTCAGCTTGGTCAAATTCTAATTTAGGTTTTGGTCAGACAGAGGGAGAGCTTCAGCTTGATAAGGTAGCCACTGAATTCTGTGAAAAGGAAAATGAACAGATCAGGAACACTGCATTGGCAGTAGAAGGGGCAAATACAATGGGTTGTCCAGCTGTATTGGATCCAACAACTAGAAAGTTTGTTATATTATATATAATATAGACAGTACACCATATGCTGAAAGAAGAGTTTTAGACTCAAGTGGACATGGCAGCAATGTTCACACTCACAGTGTCACTTCTAGTCCTAGAGAGGATGTGGAAGTGGAACATTATAGTGGCATGAATGAAGACATATTTGATGATATGTAAATGTAATTTATGATGGTGTTTTAACTTTTAACTTTTAAACTTTTGAACAACCATATGAACTATAATTTATGAGTAATGATAGTAGACTGCCAGTCATAGTTCTTTTTGTACTTTCATAGTATGTATTAATTAGTATGCATTATTAGTTTTGGACCTTGGTAATGATGGTATTTGTGTAACTTGTTATGTTGAAAGTTTGAAAGTTTGAAACTTGATATTAGATAACTTGATGTTTGAAATTTGAAACAAAAACTTGATGATATGTTGAAACTTGAAACTTGAAAGTTTGAAACTTGAATCATGAATGTTATAATAATCGTTAATGATGATCCAGATGATGGCAATGTTGAATCATGAATGTTTATGCCATATGACATATGTTGAAAGTTGAAAGTTGAATCGATGATTATGAATCATGAATCATGATAGATCATAGATGATAATTTAGAAATTAGATTCTGAATTTTGAAATATGAATGGTAATATGAATTTTTTATTTTTAATATATATATATATATATATATATATATATATTATGTGCCGTTTCCTGCCGTATCGTATCCAGATTTTTTGAAAATTTGCGGTATCCGTTTCAAACCCCGTATCCGTTCCCGTATCCGTTTTCTGGTAACTTGGGTTTTAGTTCCAGGAGAGATGAGAAGATCACATGAAAGAGTTTTTGACAGTTTACTATCAAATGACATTGACTGCAGGATGACCATTTGCGAACCGACTTGGGTGACCAACGATGGCATGGATAATTTGTCTACTTTATTAGAGCAATGCCATGCAGTTCAAACTTCAAACTAGCAGTGTTTTTCAGGGGTGAAAATAATTTTCAGACCTGAGAATTCAAGCTGAGCCACTGTGCTCTGTGTAAGTTTTGTAACTGTATAAATTCATATATAACGACAGTTCCTGAGATTTCTTGTTGCCCATAGTATTTTGTCATGCTTGCAGTAAACGCATGTTAGTTTATAGTCCACCCAATTATTTCCCACATGACATAGGTGCTGCTTCCATAGTTTGTATGTCAAATGTCATGCAGATTAAAAACACAAACTGAATGTCTCATATTCTTTGCCTGTCACTCCAGTTATCTCCCCACTGTAATCCAGCCATCACTTGAGAAAAAAAGGAGAAGTTTTACAAGGGAAAATTCATGTACGTGCTATATGGTCCAGCAAATTTCCATGATACAGACCCTCTAAAATAACGCTTGTTGAAACCAAAAGACAACACAAGACGTTATCCCCATATAGAACATGAGTAGCTTTGTACCACTTTAGGTCTATTAAATCATAAACTATAAGCAAGGCCATTTTTTTGGGAGCGTGGGGAAACGTCCCCCCAGGGAAGGGAAACGTTTCCCTGGCACGTCCCCCCGAGTTTCCTCCATTTTGGGAGCGTGGGGAAACGTCCCCTACTCGTCCCCAAGTCCCCGGAGCGCGGGGGAGCGAGGAAACTAGACCCCTAGGGGGGGGGGGCGAGTCCCCGTGGAACACTGAAAAATATGCCTACATCTTAACTCATTAATCCTAAATACAAAGCTCGTGGTAAAGGTAACAACACCCATAAAGAGTTATCATCAAATTATGAGCACGAGAATCCCTCTCATGCATCTCAAAAACCTCCAACAATTGAAGCAAAAATCTCAACAATGTCACCTCCTCCTTTCTAGGATAATCCTAAACCAAGAGTAACATCATGGTCAACTTCTTCTTCTTGAGAGAATACAACCACCCTGTTATTGTCCTCTATGTTGATTTATGTAGCTTGGGAGGTACTCCACAACCCTAGGCACTGGGTTTGTGTGAGGTTGACCACAAAAGGAATTTTGTGGGTGAAGTACCCAAGCAGTGGGTTTTGCACCCAGTGTTGTGGGCACGAAACCGAGAGGTATTTTGATGATTTGACCATTGTTGCAAGTGAATCACCCTTAATGGAGCAAGGGGCAAATAAGGCAACCATGGAGGCATTGATCAAATGAGAGAAAATATTTTTTATTTGTATGTGGTGGGCTAATTGATAAGTTGTTCAAGTTAGCTTAGCTTGCAAAGTGCCCTTTGGAGGGTTATTCATTGCACCAAGAAGCATATAAATAGCAAAGAGTGTTGATTTGGGGTAGCATCGGATGTGCTCTAGCCACGAAATTTGGTGGAGAGGTTGGGGCACATGAGATCTCCAATACCCAGAAAGGGTTTGGGCAAATTCTAAATAGTTCAGGAGATATTAAGATAATTAATATTTTTAATGGAGTCCCTAAGTCTAAACTTAGGGAAAATAAAATATTAATGTGTATTAATATGAATCTGTGTTAGAATGGTCCAAAAAACATGGATCAAGCTAGATCTAATCTTAGCCATTGATTAGGGACTTAATCTCGGCCATTGAGATGTCAACAGAAAAAGTATAAGAGGAGGCTTGAGGGGCACTTGGAGAACATACTGAGGGAGACCAGTCAGTTCAATTTCTGGAGCGGGGTTTGCTGAGAAATTGAACCAGTGGTCTGGAGAGTAGTCAAGAGGCAGCAAGTACGGAACAAAGAGACGGGAGATCAGCGTAGAAGAGGCAGACGCAGAGCCAAAGGAAGCCACGCAGAGACAATAGAGACTGTGCAGAGCCAGAAGGGCCCACATCATCCATGCAGACACTGCAGGAGTGACGTAGAAGCCCAGAGAGGCTACGCAGAGCCTCAATAGGCTGACGCGGAGGGTTTCAAGTTGTAGCATAGGTTAGTAGGGCCTACGTTGGGTTTAGGAAAGTGCTGGAAGGTTGTCTATCTGTGGATAAGCCAGTTTGGCACCCTGTTATACAAGAAAATTGCTGAATAATAAAATCCTCCCTTGCTGCACCGATTTTCCCACATTGGGTTTTTCCGGGGACATTAGTCCAAAATAACTGTGTCAATGTGTGCATATCTTTGTTTCTGTATTACGATGTGATATCTGCAACAATATTTATTTTAATGTTTGTTTAAGTAATTTCATGAATAACTTATGATGAAATAAGTAGGAAAAGTAAATCAGTTGCTGCAATGATAGAATTTTCATAGAGAGGCAAGTCATTTGATCACACATTAAAAGGGAAAGCAATCTGAGGTAGCCGCAACCTTGTGTTGTAGTCGCTACAACAACACCCAAAAATTTTAGACTACTTCTCAATTTTGGGTCCCCCTTTGCTTTTCAAGACTCAAGGGTTATGTTCATGTTTTCAATTCACCAACTCCCCCAATGACCTAGTTGCCATTAAACCATAGTTTTAAAAACTGGAAGCGAGTATCGAACCGGTTGCCTATCTAACCATGATTCGAACCAGAACTGGATCAAACTGGATTCAATAAACTGGGAATGGAAAAAAATACATAAAATATTTATCTTTTAGTGAAAAAACTTATTTTTAAGATTACAAACCATGATTCCAAACCAATAGAGACAAAATATGGAAATTCTTCTCATCTATATACGATGTAAGGGTGCATTTATCAAAATGGCACTCGAGTGCAATACATATCAATGATATCATCCACAAAATATATAACCAATGAGGCTCTAAATGGCCTCTAGAGTCCAAAAACAATGCTAAAACTCAAGCTACTAGGCCACTAGCCTACTACAAGTACAAAGTACAAACTCAAACTCAAAGTACAAATCATTGATCAACATGATCACTCATCAAACTCATCACCACTACTAGAGATGGGATCATCAGCAGGAGCTACATAAACATCATTTGGGTCAGAGTCTGAGGACTCCTCACACTCCTCTCTAGCCTCAATAGCAATACGAGGCCTAGTAGAACTAGAAGCACGAGTTGGCTGAGTTACATGACTATTGCTCTCCTCACCAATACCATGAGCCATGCTTGGCCCTGGTGGTTCACTACCTTCAACTACCAAATCTACATTGGGATCAACACCCTCCAACTCCATGGCATCAATATCAAAATTAACATCAAACTCAGTTGGATGAGACTCCTCCACCCATTCTGAAGATGGATCAATATCATCCAACACAATGGGATCTGTATCAGGTCTTTTGTTCAGCAACTAGTTGCGCCTTAGTTGAAGGTTGTACTGCACGAAGACAAGATCATTCAATTGTTTTTGTTCCAAATGATTTCTCTTCTTTGTGTGAATCTGTTCAAAAACAGACCAATTGCACTCACACCCAAAAGCACTGCAAGTTTGGCTGAGAACTCTAACTGCAAACTTTTGCAGTTGAGGGCATTGGCTTCCAAATGACTCCCACCAATGTGCTACAAAGACAAAGACTAGAGTTAGTTCATTTTTCAACAATTTAGATGGTAAGTTTGAACAATTTACAAAATACAAATTACAACTTCAATTTTAAACAATTGAACTTTACAAAAATAGAAACAAATAAATTGGAATTTCTTACCTGGTTGATCCACATCTCTTGCAATCTTTGCCAGATTTTTGCCAAATGTGCCTATGGCCCTAGAGAAAGTAGTGAGTTGATGTATTTCCAATTGTTGCAACTCATCAGGTACCATGTGCTCCAAGCACTCATACAACCCATCTCTGACCTCCCCTAAATGATCTTCTCCTAGCTTAGCTTTATAATGATACTTTGGGTTCAGGAAATACCTAGTTGCATGTATAGGACAATGGAGTTGATTGTTCCATCTGTTATCAATGATCTCCCAAATAGGCCCATATTTACCTACTCTGTCTTTGTAGGTTGCCCGTATTTTTCCTTTGCCTAATCCATAGCCTCATAGATGTAGCCCATGGCGAATTTTTCCCCATCTACCAAACATAACACCTTAACAAGGGGCTCACCAATTTTCACAACCTTTGTTGCTTTTTTCCAAAAGTGTTATCAAAAACTTTCTTTTTGGTGTCTTTTCCATTTGCTCTGCAAGCCCACCGAGATGAATTCCATTCATCACTAGAAAACATTTTCTGCAAGTTTTGTTGTTGGGAAGTGAGAGATTGCAATGTGAGGAAGTGAGTTGCAAATCTTGTGATGGCGGGCCTAACAAGCTCCTTGCCCCCAGTGTTTTTCCTCATTAGGCTCAACACCCATGAGTGGTTGTAGATGTATTTTGTGATACTCTTGGCATGCTCTACAATGTTCTTCACCAACTCCACTTTTCCTATGTCCTCAAGCATGAGGTCTATGTAATGTGTAGCACATAAAATATGGTCTTGTAATTAGCCTCTAACATCTTTCCAGCAAGAACATAGTTTGAGGTATTATCAATGATGACATGCACAACATCATGTACCCCCACTGATGTAACAATGTCATCCAAAATCTCAAATAATAGTTTGGCATCTTTCACCTTGTTAGATGCATCGACCGATCTCAAAAAGAGACAAAAATTTATGATAGTGTGGATTTTTCCATCAATCCATCCATTTGACGTGATGGAACAACCTGTTTTGGTCCATATCTCTTTATATTCAATCAAATAATCTCCAATGGATGCAATCTCTTTTTGCAAAAGTCTTCCCCTCAATTCATGCATAGTAGGGCCTCTAAAGCGCTTTCCTGCAGCAAAAGTAGCATCCCACATAGCTTGGTAGTAAGGTGAGTGAGCAACATTAAAGGGGATATTTGCATCATACCACCATCTAGCAATGTATTCAAAAGAAACACATTTGCACTACTTTTTCCAATGAGCATCCAAGTTGGGTTGACTTAGACTTGGTTGGGAGGCAGTGGCACTAGCAGAGGCTGAGGTGGAGGAAGGTGTAAAATAGCACTTAATGTTCATCCTTTTTTTACCTTTGGCTTGGCCTTGAGGTTGAGACCCAAGGGAGGGAGGAACATAACGAAAGGGTTCTTGGGGATTGGAGGAGTCTTCAAAGTCAAAATCATCATACCCACTTGCTTCTTTCTCTCTCCTAGCCATAGCTTCCTCAAGTTCCTTCTTCCTTGCAATTTCATCTTGAATAGCCTTTTCGCTAGCTTTTGCCTCCTGATACTTCTCAAACCTTTCAAGGTATTCTTTCCTAATAGGCCCTATGACTTCATTTGGTGCATCACAAGGGGTTACTTGGCCTCTTATACCAGCCAAGTGTTGTTTCAACCCATAAATACCCCCTACTCCCATTGGGTGCTTGCAATATTTGCACAAAATTTTGCCATCAACAACATCACAGTGAATCCATGTAGCATCTTTGGCTTGTGGGGCCATAATGGATGGTGAAATTTCAGATTTTGAATGAAAGAGATCTACAAATAAAATAGGAAAATGAAAAACCTATGATCAACTACTATCCTTCTAGTTCTTCCTTAATGCATTTTAACTTGAAACTTGAAACTTGGAAGAGGGGAAAGAAAGATCAATAAATCTGGAATTTTTTTTGGGAAAAATCATACCTTGAAGGTTGGAAATGAAAACTAGTTGAAGTCTCCTCCCAAAGATTCCAACTACACTTGAAAGCTCCTCCAAGATGAAAAATAACCTCCAAACTTGTTGTTGTTGCTCCAAAACTCAAGGTTCTTGCAGCACTGCCCAAGCTCTCAAACTCTCACAAACAGTTGAAATCAATTGTGTGAGACAATGAGAGCTTGGGCTTGCTTTTATAATTGTAAGTCAGCAAATTTGGAGGGAAATTTGTCCATGGTTTGGGAAAAGCACCTTAAGAAACCATCTATGGGCCCCACAAATCCACCCAAGTCCACGTGCATCGATTCGGTCGGTTAGTGTTGGAATCGGTCAGTTAGGACCGGTGAGGTGCCAAACTGGCCCACACGCATCAACTCGGCCGGTTAGTGTTGGAATCGGTTGGTTAGGACCGGTTAGGTGCCATACCAGTCGGTTTGGACGATTTTCGGTCTGAATAAGCCGATTTTTAAAACTATGCATTAAACCCTATTGATGTGCCTGTCTTCATGATGCATATTACATTTATTCCTCATGTTTTATCTTGGATATTGATCTTATCGATGCATTAGGGTTTAGGGTGTGGTTGCCCTAATAAGGGGTAGCATCGGATGTGCTCTAGCCACGAAATTTGGTAGAGAGGTTGAGGCACATGAGATCTCCAATACCCAAAAAGGGTTTGGGCAGATTCTAAACAGTTTAGGAGATATTAAAATAATTAATATTTTTAATGGAGTCCCTATGTCTAAACTTAGGGAAAATAAAATATTAATGTGTATTAATACGAAACTGTGTTAGAATGGTCCAAAAGACATGGATCAAGCTAGGTCTAATCTTAGCTGTTGATTAGGGACTTAATCTGAGCCGTTGATATGTCAACAGAAAAAGTATAAGAGGAGGCTTGAGGGTCACTTGAAGAACACACCAAAGTGATCAGTCATTCTATTCTCTAGAGCAGTGTTTGCTAGGAGAGATAGAATTAGTGATCGTAGTTGCAGCTAAGGGGCATTGAGTACAGAGAGATAGAGGGGCAGAGATAGTGTCGGGAGAGAAGCGTAGTAGCCAAGGAGTGTGACGCGGAGCCAACTAGGGCTCACGCAGGGCCACGAAGAGGAAGCCGGGAGTTGCGCAGAGCCTTAGAGAGGCCATCGTTGCTGACGCAGAGGGCCCGAGGGCTGACGCAGGGCCTCCTAAGGCTCACGTAGACCCATCTGGGGTGACGCGGGACCAACGTTGGGCAGAGAGGGGCTGACGCAGTCCAGAAAAGGCTAATGTTGGGGTTTCTGGGGCAGATTGGTGCTGAGGAGCTGCGGAAGGATTATCCAGGGTTTCAACCAGGAGATTTGTCTCAAATTGAGAGGTATCACTGCCAAGGAAATTCTTTGTTGGGTAGGCTAGTTTCGGCACCCAGATTGTACTCTGATATTGCTTAATAAGAAAACCCTCAAATAGCTACACCAGTTTTTCCACATTGTGTTTTTTTGGGGATATTGGTCCAAAAATAATGGTGTCATATGGTGTGATTGTTTTTGTTTCCTTCAGTTGTTGATCTATAATATGTTGAGCATGCACTAGTGTTTATTTTCAGTATCTACATTGTAAATAACTTGTTAAGTAAAATAACAAGTAGGTAGGAATAAATCAGATAAAGTGCATGGAGGGTTTCTAGCTAAGTAGACTTAGAAACTTCAGCATGGTATCAAAACGTGATTGCAGATCACAGGAGGACTAAGGACATCAGCCGAGCAGAGAAATAGCAGCAGAAAACAGTTGTCCCGAGGTGACAAAAGTTGTTTCTAGCGGAGCAGCAACAAGGAAGGGTGACGCAGTGCCTGTGTCATCAAGGGTGAGCCAGGAAGAGGCAGCGCAGAGGCTAAGGAAGGAAAAGGGAGCCTCACGCAGAGCCACGCAGAAGCTGGGAGGGTTGACACAATTGGCTGAGGAGGTCGGGTTGCTATTGTCGGGATTGCGCAGAGCCTAGGAGCTCTCACCTTCAGGTTGCTAGGGTTTAGAAGGTTGTGGGAATATTGCAGAGTGGAGCTAATGAGGTACTGTAGTCAGAAGAGTACCTAACAGAGCAAGGCCAAGAGGAGGGAGTTGCTACCGAGGGTTTCTAGCCGAGGAACCTGGATCAGTGGTGCGGTTGCACAAGACGATCAGAGTAGGGGGCATCTCGACAACAATAGAAGGATTTCCAGGAGGGAAATTGGGACTCAGAGGGAGTCCAAAAGAGAACTTCTAGACGAGAAGTAGAGACTCAGAGGAGTCGAACAAAGAACTTCCAGGAGGGAAGTAGAAGAGCATCATGGCACTACACGGAGTAAGCGACTAGGATAGACTAGACGAAGCGTCAAACTTCATAGTCTAAAAGGCCAGAATCTTATCCGTACTTGACAGAAATCGTGTCAAGAACTTCGCCTTGAAGGTAATAGCTATCCCAATCGACCCCAATGATAACGACAAGTACGAGGAGGCAATGACGAGGGCCAAGAGCATCATCCTTGACAGGGTCAAGGATCATGTAGTACCACACATTGTCGAGAAGCAAACAACATATGAGATGTGGGAGGCTCTCAAGAAATTGTACCAGCATACTTCTTTGTAGAGAAAAATGCTACTTGAGAACCAGTTGAGGTCGTATCAGATGAAGAAGGGAGAATCGATTGACACCTTCCTCGGAGGAATGAATGAGATTCGAGATCAATTGGTTGTTATAGAAGCCACGCCAGATTAGGAGTTGATGGTGAGGACAACCTTGAATGTTGTCTCAGAAGACTAGGAGGTATTTTTCCAAAGTATACTGGGCAGAGGGACTCTCCCACCTTGGGACGAAATGTGGGCAACTCTTCACCAGGAAGAGATCAAATGGTAGTCGAAGACGGGTAGTAGTAGCAAGGGGATCAAAGTCAAACAGTAGGAGGAAGATGTTGCCCTAGCATCTGAGGGAAAGCAGGGAAAGCAGAAGAAGAAGGATCTCTCCAAGATCAAGTGCTTCCACTGTGGGGAGTTGGGTCATTATGCAACCCAGTGTCCAAGGAAGAAGAGTAAGGGAGAGTCTTCCGAGACTAAGGCAACGTTTGCATAGGCAGAGAAGGAAGTTTTAACAAACGATGACTGTGCCATGAGTACACACACACCACTTGAGTGAAAGTGGGGAGACATCGCGCTGTAGTCAAGCGGACTACAAGCGATGAGGGGCAAGATCTTCGAGGTACCCAACCTCTTGGATTAGACCTTGCTATGGGAGCCCCGAAGAGGAGTAGCAGGACTAGCTGAGTCGGGTGGAGACGGATGCAGATGGAGCGACAAAGAAAGCTACAATGCAGGAGTCCTGAGACAACGTGAGGCTAGCAGGCTGCAACAATGCGAGAAGCACGTGAGTGTTGCACCAGTGCGGGATGGCACAAAGAAGTGTGCAATGGTGCGAGATGTAGGGAGTTGTTGCAGCAGCGCAGAGGTCAGAGAGGGAGCACTTGTTAGCGACAGAGGGAGCTTCATCATCAGTGGGTGTCTCCAGCCCAACTGAGAGGTCAGTTTGGGAGATCAGTTACTTACTTCTCAGTAACTGAGTTGCAGTGCAACAGTGGGAAGCACGATGCAACATGATGAGAGGAGGTGCAATGCAGATGCAGTGCTAGGAGAAAGGACCAGCAGTAGCATAGATGTAGAGGGAGCTGTCGTACAGATGCAACAGTGGCAGCAGCAGAACCATTTGCGGCAGTACAAGATACAGCAGTGTAGAGGATGGTGGGCAGCAGGCCTAGCATCAACACAGGGACCGATGCCGGATGATCAGAGTAATACTAAGTGAGGAGTATTGTGGCAATAGCAGAACCATGGGCGGCAGTACAAGATACAGCAGTGCAGAGGATGGTGGGCAGCAGGCCTAGCATCAGCACAGGGACGGATGCCGGATGATCAGAGTAATACTAAGTGAGGAGTATTGCTAGAGCACAGTCGTCGCTAAGAGGGAGTGTTGATTTGGGGTAGCATCAGATGTGCTCTAGCCACGAAATTTGGTGGATAGGTTGGGGCACATGAGATCTCCAATACCTAGAAAGGGTTTGGGCAGATTCTAAACAATTTAGAAGATATTAAAATAATTAATATTTTTAATGGAGTCCCTAAGTCAAAACTTAGGGAAAATAAAATATTAATGTGTATTAATTGAAATTGTGTTAGAATGGTCCAAAAGACATGGATCAAGCCAGATCTAATCTTAGCCGTTGAATCTCGGCCGTTGATATGTTAACACGAAAAGTATAAGAGGAGGCTTGAGGGTCACTTGGAGAACACACCAGAGTGATCAGTCATTCTATTCTCTAGAGCATGGTTTGCTAAGAGAGATAGAATTAGTGATCGGAGTTGCAGCTGTGGGGCATTGAGTACAGAGAGACAAAGAGGCAGAGATAGTGTCGGGAGAGCAACGCAGTAGCCAGAGAGTGTGACGCAGAGCCGGCCAGGGCTCACGCAGGGCCACGCAGAGGCAATCGGGAGTTACGGAGATCCTCAGAGAGGCTAGCGTTGTTGATGCAGAGGGCCAGAGGGCTGACACAAGGCCTCCTAAGGTTGACGCAGACCCATCCGGGGTGACACAGGGCTAGCGCTGGGCAGAGAGGGGCTGACACAATCTAGAAAAGGCTGATGCTGGGGTTTCTGGGGCAGATTGGTGCTCAGGAGCTGCCGGAAGGATTATCCGGGGTTTTAGCCAGGAGATTTGTCTCAAACTAAGAGGTATTACAGCCAAGGAAATTCTCTTGTTGGATAGGCGAGTTTTGGCACCCAAATTGTACTCTGATATTGCTTAATAAGAAAACCCTCAGATAGCTACACCAGTTTTCCCACATTGGGTTTTTCTGAGGACATTAGTCCAAAAATAATGGTGTCATATAGTGTGATTGTTTTTGTTTCCTTCAATTGTTGATCTGTAATATGTTGAGAATGCACTAGTGTTTATTTTCGGTATTTACATTGTAAATAACTTTTTAAGTAAAATAACAAATAGGTAGGAATAAATCAGATAAAGTGCATGGAGGGTTTCTAACTAAGTAGACTTAGAAACTTCAACATGCAAAAATTGTGTTTATGCCTGCATCAAGGTCTGATTAGATTATAGATCAAATGTAATAATTTTATGATGCCTCCAATGCCTGCGGCTAGGCTATTTTGGCCTATTTAGGCATGCGGCTAGGCCTAACTAGCCTCAAAGCCTAGTGACTGCCTCAATGGCCTAGAGATCGAACTTCTCGACCCTCAAAAAAATTGCAATGAACTTGCAACGGAAACAAGTTGATTTCATGCCAAAAATATGATTTAGCCCCAAAAGTGTTTGCAAAACTTTTTGGTGATAAATCCTTATGAAAAACCCTGATTTGCAATGAAAACTAGCCCTTCTAGGGCATGTGGACTCCAAGATTGATAGAGCGTTGAGCAATAGAGGCTCAAGGAAGGTGGATCTAGGCCTTTAAAGGCTAGATCAAGGGCCCAAACCCTTGCGGCCCTTTTCAAATAGCTGAACGATTTCCTTCAATGTGCTACAATGCCCAAACCCTAGCCACTGGGCTAGGTGAGGTCTAACGCCTTCAATCATTTGGATTTTTCCTTAATCTTGAACCAATGGTACCTACAAAAACAACCCTAGCCGTCCCTCTAGATATATAGGAAAATGAGAAAACTATACCCCAATAGGTTATATATATAAGGCAAAATAATTAGAAGGGTTAGAAAAGAATTACAAATTATCTACACTATTCACAATAAAATTTTTAACTCCAATTAGCATATCTATGTTTGGTAGCACAAATAGATTGAAGATAAATGAGTGAAATAAGATTTTGTTATTTTGAGCAATGGCCAAGATCACTTCATAAAATTTTTAGGTAAGTATCACAGAATTTAACACAATTGGCTCTTGAGTTTCTTGTCTTGGGAGTTGGCTGGTCCCACTGAAGACTTCCCATAACACCCAAGATCTGAATACCATATAGTCTCTACACACTAGAGATGAAGTTATTAGATCAAAAGGGGCTAGATACACATTAAAACCTTCAAAATCTAGAGATACCTGCTAGATCAATCAAGTCAAAATGCTTTTCTAAACCTAGTAAATAATGCAAGATACTTGTGCAAATAGTTAATCCAACCACTAGTTAATGAAATAATAACTTGTGCAATATTATTCAGTAGAGCATTAAGAACATGATCCAGAAAACATTACCACAAGAAACAAAAGAAGAACACCATCACGAATAAACCCCAAAAGACTTTTTCTTTATTATTCCAAAAGAAAGATTACATCCAACATAGCTTGACTCAGAGCTTGCTCAAGATTTTCTGATGAGTGCATGATATAATGAAAAACATAATAGCTTCCTTATATAGAAAATGAGAGCATCAAACCCCTCCAAGTGGAAATAACGACTAGTATTCTTGATCCATGGCTTGATCTTTGTCAAATTAATTTGATTCCTTGATAACTGGCGAACAGATCTCCAAAAGAATTCAATTTCCTTGATTGTTGGGTTGAATGGACCAAATTTTGACTTTTGGGTGGTTTTGGACAACTAGAGAATCTTCAAAACATAGAATTATCGTAATTCTCACATTCAATCAACCACCTTGACACAAAAATTCGATTTTCTTGAGAAAATATTCTTTCTGGCTCCAAAGAATTTATGGACTGGGACTTTCTACCTTAGAAATGAGTCCTTTCATATATTTGACTTTGACAAAGGACCTCAATAATTTTTTATAATTTTTCCACTTGGAGAAAATTTAATTTTCTCTCATTTTAATCTTTGACATTTTTCCAATTTAATTATTTTGACATTGTTTTCACTAAAAAATAAAATAAAAGACTCTAGAGGGGATTACACATATTTTCCACCCTCAAAGTGGGTCTAAAAGATATTTTGCTGTTGATGCCTAATTATGAGTAATCGTCCACCAAAAATATTCATAGACAACACATTTTACACCAAGATATTACATATACAACACATTTTACACCAAGATATTACATAGACATCCCATTAGAAGGGGAATTTTACAATTGACACATGACTTCTTAGACTCGACCAAATTTTGCGACACAAGGCAGATGATCTAGTATTATAAAATACATAGGCTCGATAACACTAGGACTCACCTTGGACCTTACCATCAAGACCCACTCTACCTTTGGGGTATGTGTGGGAGAAAAACTCTGCCGATTATTTGGGTTCAGAAACGTGAATAATTAACGACGGGTAAAAAAATCCCTATAGTGAAACTCTTTAGCAAGAAATCTTAGGCTATCTGGACACTTTTACATGGCTTCATAGTCATACTAGAATCATTATTACAATAAAAGCCCACAGGGTTGTAGAATTTGGATTACAATCATAATCTGGGAGTTGCATGATGAAGATGATCTTGAAATTTTTTATCTACTGATGTGTACTCTACTTCTTGGGGATGTCGACACAGTTGTAGTCAACAAAACCAAGACCTAGACTGGAAATTATGTGTTAATGATTGTGCAATGGCATTATTGGTAAGTTGCCTCATGTTTGGCAAGGCGCTCAAAAGTGAAAAAAGGGACCTAGGTATGAGAAAGAGGTTGATTCTCAAAAGTTGAAATATCAAAGAAAGAGTCATCTTAGTGGTAGAATTATTCACTTGGTTGTTGGCAAGGAGCCAATGATTCTTCACGAAACAAGTGTTAGGTCCCTATAACACTAGTGTATTCCCTCATTGTTATTAGTGTAGCCCCCTTATTGTTATTGTTGTGTCTGTTGACCACTGGAGTGGCACCTGATTATTATATGAAGACTCCATGCCCAAGAATGATCCAGAGGACATTTATACCATCAGATATCATCAGTCAACAGAGTTTTTTAACTCTACTTCTATTTTCTCATCATTTTTCTTGTACCCAGATTCCACACCCTGCGGGGAATTGTAATAAATGATACTAGTAAGGATGTGTTTTGAGTATCTAACAAGCATAGGATGTTGGGATTTGATCAGCAAACGAGTATACCTTAGAGTGCTTTTTTTATTTGGTTAATTATCCCTTCTTTTTCAGAGGCGGATAATTCTCTGAGTTTTTTCACTCACTTTTACCCCAATGTCGGGGTGACGATTTGAAGGTTGAACCTCTAACACATCTTAGTTTCTAGAGTTGATGTATATTACCATACTAGATCACACAAAAAATTTCGTGGAATTTGGTTAGGTCTAGGTAGTCATTTTTTAATTTTTTAGAATTTCCGCACTACGGAAATTGCAATAAAAATTGTATTTGTAATGTAAAAAGTGATGCCTAGAGAAGTTGTACGGGGTATAAGTTGTTGAAAGTAGTATTTGTAATGTAAAAAGTGATGTCTAGAGAAGTTGTATGGGGTATGAGTTGTTGAAAGTAGTGTAACTAGGTTCGGTCTTCATTATTTTTGCATTAATGTATTTTTGTATTTTTTATTTTTGCTCTAATTAAAGAGCCCAAGATAAGTCATGTGAAAATAAAGAAAATCATGTATTGTTTTTGTAAGTGTAATGAATGTAAGTCCTTCTAGTTCATCAAAGAAATACTCAAATGTGTACCCACAGTTTTACTCAAGAAACCGCTTAAAGGAATGCTATGAAACCACGTTGGCTCAACTAATTGATCAAAGGTTATGTCAGCCTAATATAAGTTCACATCAACCCAATGAATGAGAGAGTAAGCCTATATATAGGCTACGTGTGGCTCCTCCAAATGGAAATTCGATTCATGTCTCTCATGAAGAAGTGAACTAGCGTTAAGGTCGAAGAAAGAAGATAGCGCAGCACATGAGGAAGTCTGTCCCCTCATGCAAGTTACCATCGAGCTTGCTATTTGTCTCGGCATCTGGATCAGGGTTAGGGTATTGCATTTAGTGATTGCGTGAAGGGTTTGAAGGGCAGTCTTGACCTCAAACAAAAGGAGAAGATTGCGGTTGGATAGTGCGAGGGTATCGTAGGGCTAGAAGAGCCCTAACTCCATCCACGTATATGCATACGCTCTGAAATCTAGGGCTTCTCCCTTCGTTGTGGTGACAATCAACCTTATTACCTTGTGGAAGCTTTGTAAACCAACTCTATTCATAACTGTGACAACTTATAAGACATCTACATGTGGAGCGAGGATAGATCGAGGCTAGGAGAGCCTATCCGAACTGTTTTGGTGCAAACTGTCATAATCATTCAACTACAGAACTGAACAATGTGATTGGGTACACATTCTGAGGTATTGTCATTTGATGTTGAAGGCATTTCGGAGTCAAGTTTGGGTCATGTAACTTCTCAATAAAGATTCTATAAGAAAGAGTTCAAGGGTTTTTCCTCTCAAGTTTTGGAGAGGTTTTTCCTTGGCATGGTGCCAATATCTTGTGTACTTGTGCATGGTTGATTTTCTTGTTTTGATAGCTGGTTGATGATAACACTTCATGGTAATAATAATATCAATCAAATCTGAAGAAAAATAATATCTCAAGCAGTTATCAAAGTAAAGAGAAATAGATTAATTGTATTGCCCTTAATTTCTCAACATGAGTAATGAAATTTGCACCTCTCACCCTCAACTTTCTACTATGACAGACTTTGGGGAGTTAAAAATATGTTTTGAACCCTCAAAACCCAATTTTCCTAAGTTTGGTGGGAAATCTGGCAATTAATTAAGCCAGAAATTAAATAAATGGAGAAAAATAAATATCCACATATGCTAAATGTTGTGGAAATGAGGTGGAAATTTTGGAGGAGTCAAAGTGAATTCCCAAGGTGATGTGGACTCCTAAAATCAAGAAAATGACATGTGCTCAAATAAAATCGAATTTTTGGCATTAAATGAGAAAGTTTCTTACTTGGAAATTCGAATTTGTGAAGTTAATGCACATTTTGGAGGATTTGGGAGAATATTTGGTGGAATTTTTTGTAGGAAATTGTCCCAAGGGTTACCACCCATATACACTTGTCATTTCATCATAAAATTCAAATTTGGCACATAAGGGAAGAAGAAAATGATGTCCATTTTCCAGAATTCGATTTTTACACTTGGCTTTGGAGCTCCACTTATCAAATTCGAATTTCCTTTGGATCATCATCAGCATGCCACTTGACATTTCTCTTCTACATTGGGATCTCCGCCATTGCTACATTTGTCATTTCATTTTTCATTAGGATTGGCTCCCAAGTTCTATTTAAATGAGTCTTTGGCTCTCATATTCTATATGTAGAACGAGCTATTGGGCTTACATAGACTCTATTGGATTTTGTATTCATTTTCATATAACAAAAAGACTTTGGGGTACTATTGTGTTGGTGTTCTCCTTCCATTTCTTGAGGTGATGTTATTTCAATTGTTGTGTTTTACATTCCACATGTATGTTGCATTATGCTAGTTATCATTTTGCCACTTGTTTGGATTAACATACGCAAGCTAGCTTGTATTGTTTTTGGGTTAGAAAAATACTCTAGGAAGAGGAGGACGATAATATTTTTGGTGAAATCTCTAGTCTTCTCCTCCATTGTATAATCTAATCCCTTTATGATTGTTGACATCATTTTCCAAGTGTGTAGAGATCTTTAGATTTGGTTGAAGGATTACGAACTAACTCCCAAGATCAAGAATAGAGGGACCCAATCGGTTTGCCTCAAGTATCTCATTAAACGATTTTGAAAAAGGGAGTTTCATTTCCTCTAGCCTACTAAGATCATGTAAATTTAAATTAAATATTTTTCTTGTTCAATATCTTGTGCTTTCAAGGATTTTATCTGCTACCTAGAGCATGGTTTTAACTAGACAAGTATGGAATTCTACTTGCATGCCTTGTTCTAGTTCCTGTACACTAATTGTAGATTATCATTTTGACTCTTTCATGTCATCTTTCCACTCATTTTGGATCTGTTTTGAACCCCTTTTGAGTAGATTTCAGACGAAAATTCAAGGAGGTTGTGAGTATTCTAAGAATCATTTCTCGAAAGGTCGAGTTCTACTTTGAGGGCAACATCCTTCTCTCACTAGGTTGTGGGCTAGAGGAGGCTTAGCCTCTCTCCTTAGCGCTGAATACAACTCTCTTTGTGGCTTATTTGATTGCTACAAATTTGTTTCTTGTATTGTCAGATTTTGTCAAAGACTCTCCTATAGTTGTCTGTTATGCTCTTGACCTGCAAGAAGATACCAGAATACCAAATATGCGAAGAAATATACCCAAAACATAGAACAATAAGAAATAACAGCAAGTATTTTATTATTCAGAAAGGAAAACAATGTTCACTTGCCTCTTCGAGGGGGCAACCTCCAATAGCGCTGGGCACAATTACAAAATAAGACACGATGCTCCTCAAGGGGAGTCTCTATCCTTTATATAGGATTCATACATGCAATACCATGGGTCAATACCATGGTTCTTAGTAATACCATCTATCTAATACCATGGCCCATTTGCAACTAACTGTGGTCCCTTCTTTAAATGGAGGTCAACCACTTACAATTATTAATGTGGGCTTCATTGACTCTTTACTTAACTACAACTATGATTCCATCCTATTACATAAAGAAGGGGGTTAGGGTTGGACCCTAACATGCCCTCCCCCATAAGAATAGCCTTGTCCTCAAGGCTGAAGCTGTGGAAACTGCTGAAGGATAGTGGCTGGTTCCCACGTCGCATCTTTCGGAGAGGTGTCTTTCCACTTGACGAGGATTTCCTTGATCGTGCGACCGCGCAGGTGCCGTTTTCGTGTGTCAAGAACCTGTTCAGGTTGGAGCCAGATTGACCCTTCTTCATCCAAATCAAGTAGACTGATTTGAATTTGGCAATGGTTCCCAATCACTTTCTTGACGCATGAGACATGGAAGACTGGATGGATTTTTGCAATGGGTGGCAAAGCTAGCTTGTAGGCGACTTCTCCAATGTGCTGAAGTACTTGATACGGTCCGTAGAATTTTGGCGATAATTTCTGACAACCCTTGTCTTTGACTGATGTTTGCTGATGTTTGCTTATATGGTTGCAGCTTCAAAAATACCTGATCCCCTTCCTGAAATTGGCGTTCTGAACGATGTTGATCTGCCTGTTGCTTCATGCGGTTTTGAGCTTGATGGAGATTCTCTCTGAGGTGGGCCAGCATGGTTGTGCGGTTCTATAGGAGTTGATCCACTGCTTGTACCTTTGAGCATCCCTTGATATAAGAAGTAGGTGAAGGAGGGAGTTGACCATAAACTGCTTCATATGGAGTCATTTTGATGGTGGCATGATAGTTGGTGTTATACCACCATTCGGCTAGAGGTAACCACTATACCCATAGATGTTTCTTTTCTGAAGTGAAACACTTAAGGTAGGTCTCCAGACATTTGTTGACTGCTTCAGTTTGACCATCAGTTTGGGGATGATAGGAAGTACTGAGCTGTAGTTGGGTACCTTATAGCCTGAAGAGTTCCTGCCAAAAGTTACCGGTGAAGATCGGGTCACAATCAGACACAATGGAAGTGGGCATGTCATGCAATTTGAAGATCTAGTCCATGAAAGATTGAGCGACCAAAGTCGGTGTAAAAGGGTGGGGTAGGGCACAAAAATGAGCATACTTAGAAATTTTGTCCACAACCACCATGATGACTGACTTGTTTCCTGACTTTGGAAGACCCGTAATGAAATCAATAGAAACCTCCATCCAGATTGAGGCCGGGATGGGCAATGGCGGTAATGTGCCTAGGGATTTGACTGTTTCTCCTTTGTGACGCTGACATATGTCGCACTCAGCTACAAAAGTATGAATGTCCTTTTTCATGCCTGTCCAAAAGAATGAACGTCGAGTGCGAGCATAAGTCTTCTGAAAGCCTGAATGGCCTGTAGTGGGAGATGAGTGCAACTCCGCCAAAATGCGGCTTTTGAGGGTGGATGTTGGTGATATCACGACTCTGTCCTTGTAGTGAAGAATCTCATCCTGCCAAGAGTAGCCTGCTATGGAATTTGGATCCACCTGCAATTGATTAATGAGTTGGGAGAGCAAGGGATGTGAAAACCATTCCTTGCGAGCCTCTTCAATCCATTTTGGAATGGGAAGGGAGATTGCGAGCAGGGTGCTTTCCTCCTCAAATTGGCATGATAACGCATCTGCTACAACATTTTTGTGCCCTTTCTTGTAAATTATCTCATAATCATATCCCAGCATTTTGGCGAGCCATTTATTTTGTTGTGGCGAGGATAGGCGTTGCTCCAAAAAATATTTAAGGCTTTGATGGTCTGTGCGGATTTGGAAACGCCGCCCCAATAAGTATGGTCGCCAGGTATCTACTGCATGTAAGCTGGCCACGATCTCCTTCTCATAGGTATATTGTCCAAGATTTGTCCCACTTAGTTGTTGGCTAGTGAAGGCTAAGGGTCGACCTTCCTGCATTAAGACTACCCCAATACCCGTACCTGAAGCATCACATTCAATCACAAAAGATTTAGTGAATTTGGGTAGTGCTAATACGAGAGTGGAACACATGGCATGTTTGAGAGCTATAAATGCCTGTTGCGCTTCATCATTCCAGAGAAATGAATTTTTCTTGAGGAGGTGAGTGGGGTCTAGCAATGCGACCATAATTGCGGACAAATTTGCGATAGTAGCCCGAGACCCAAAAATCCTGTCAAGCTCTTCAAGGTCTTTGGTTGAGGCGAATCCTGCATTGCCTGTATCTTTTTGGGGTCCACCCTGACACCTTCACGCCCCACAATGTGGCCCAAATACTCAACTTCTTCCATGCCAAAAGAGCACTTGGACATCTTGACAAATAATTTATGCTTCTGGAGCAGTTGCAAGGGCAATCTACATGCTGAAGATGTGTGGCCCAGGTGCGGCTGCAGATGAGGATGTCATAAAAAAAAACAAGGACAAATTTTCTGAGATATGGTTTGAGCAAGTGGTTCATAAGGCTTTGAAAAGTGGATGGGGCATTACAAAGACCAAATGGCATGACCTGGAACTCATAATGGCCTTCATGAGTTCGGAAAGCAGCGTTTGGAATGTCTACTTCTTTCATGTGAATTTGGTGATAGCCCAAGCGAAGGTCGAGCTTAGTAAAGAATTGAGCCCCATTTATTTCATCTAGCAAATCATCAACAACTGGGATGGGAAATTTATCTTTGACCGTCAACTTGTTGAGGGCCCTAAAGTCTGGACACATACACCATTCCCCATCTTTCTTGAGCACCATGACCACAGGCGATGAATAAGGACTAATGCTAGGACGAATGATGCCTGCTTCCAAGAGTTCCTTGATGATTTTTTCAATTTCATTCTTTTGGGCGAACGGATATCTATATGGGCGCACATTTGGTGGTTGGGCCCCCGAGACCAAAGTAATGCTATGATCACGTTCCCCTCTTGAGGGTGGAAGCTCATGAGGCTTGTCAAAGACTGGCAGATGGTTGTTTAAGATCTGTTTCATCTCAAGATGAATATGAAGAGAAGTGGGTTCGAAGGCCTGGATGGCATTAAATTGGGCTATAACTCCATGGTGGCCCTTTTTTAACAATTTTTCCATCCTATGTGAGCTGATGATAGAGGGATCACCCGCCTGGAGTCCACGGAGGGTATGTGTGTGGTTGTTCTGCTTAAAGCTCATATATAACTCCTGGAAATCCATTGTGATTGGGCCAAGTGTGCGGAGCCATTCAGCACCCAAGACAATGTCACACCCTCCCATGTGTATGGCAAACATGTGGGTCTTTAACTGATAATCCCCCATTTGAAGTTTGACATTTTCACAGCGGCCTTCACATTTCATTGTCCCCCCATCAGCAATTTGGACCTGGAAGTTAGAGACTGCTCTGACAAAACAATGCACTGCTTTCGCGACTCTTTGATGGATAAAGTTATGCATACTGCCACTATCAATCAAGACTACTACCAGGCGATGCTTAATAAAACCTCTGATTTTGAGAGTTTGGGGAGAAGAAATCCCTACCAAAGCATGAAGTGAGATAACTGGTTCTTCAGGTACATTGTCTGGCTGGTTGTCCTCATCTTCCTCCTCTGGTTCCTCAAGTGGTGGGGCTTCCTCCGATGAACTGTGATCAGTAGCATCAATTTGAAAGAATTTGGGCTCCTTGCATTTATGCCTGGGGGAGTATTTCTCATCATAGTAGTAACACAATCCTTGCTTTCTTCTTTCCGCCATTTCCGCTGGTGACACCTTTTGAACCTTGAGTGTTTGGGTAGTGCTTTGAGCCTGGGTGGGGCGACCCTTGGCTATGAAATTTGGGCGATTGGACTAGGCCGCTAACGCACGTTCTACTTCACGAGCTATCTTGCAAGCATCCAGCCATGAGGTAGGGTGTTGCAGTCGGACGTGGGCTTGTATGGCTTCTTTGAGACCACTAACAAAACATTCCAAGTAGAACTGATCGTGTAGACCTCTTGTGCGGAAAGCTAAGGCTTCAAAGGCTGTAATATATTCGTTCACTGTTCCTATCTGTCGGAGCTTAGTGAGACGACCCAAAAAGTTAGATTCATGGTCAAAGCAATCCATAAGAGCTTTTGCAAATGTCTGCCAAGTCATGGGCCTTCCATAGCAACGTTGATGCCATTGCCACCATTGCCATCTTTCATTGTCCAAGTACATGCTACCCACACTAAGCTAAGTCGCATCATCTTTGATGTGATTTAGTGTGAAATATTGCTCCATTTGTGCTAGCCATGTGGCCGGATGAGAGCCATTAAAATTTATACATGTCCAGCTTGGGTGGTCGCATCTGGGACTATTGGTGGTTGCCAAAGAGGTGAAGAGAATGGCTAGACTCACCCTCAATGTTTTCATTGAAAACATATGCCTCCATGTGTTCCTTCGAATTGCCCTTTGCAAGTGTGTCAGCTAACGTCTTGAGCGATGACAGTACTACGTCCAACTTTGTTTCAAGGTTATCGATCTTCTCATTGGCCATAGCTTGAGCTCTAGTTTGTACCATGCATTGATCCAGTGCACTTAAAATTTGGGACCGCCCGAAATTTTTGATGCTAACAATTGAATGGTACCATCTTGCTCAACTCGTCGACCTAATTCTTATGGGCTAAGTCTCCTATAAGCGTCCCGGGAGGGTCTCAGCCGAAAGAAGTTTTACTCCTTGCTTAGGAATACTGCACTAGCCGAATCCTAGAAAAGTCAATTCTACCCAATGTCCTGCGAGAATCACGCTTAGGTATAAGAGCCCACACAAATAGTCAGATCTATTGGCGAACCTTCAACTACAGAGTATGAGTAGGAATGTGGTAGTGATCGAACCCCTGCTGCTAGATCTGAATGGCGGATCTGATTGTTGCGACTACTACAGAACCCAAATTTCTAGATCTAATAGATCTGATTGGCAAATCTGATAGATATGAATGGCGAAACTGATTGTTGCTGCTGCGACAAAACCCCACCTGCTAGATCTGATCTGGAAAAGATGAGGCGTGATCCAGAGAGAGGCAAGGGAACTATGGTCTCAAGGAGTGTCAAGTGCTACAGATCGCAATATACATAAGGGTCTAACAGTAGTACTCAGCCCAATCTTTCAGGGCACTAACCAAGGAGGACCAACCGTACCCTTAGCTGTACAACCCGACTACCCTATCGTACGAGCGAGCAATCTCCTCGAGTGTTGTTCTCAATGTACTGTAGCAGCAAGACGGCCGATGGTTTATCTATGGCGAGGTTTCAAAAGAGCCTAGGGGGCTTCCGATATACCTAGAGGGTACTGGGAAGACAGTCCGTGCGCCGTTCTGTCTAATGCGCTACTACTCAAAGGGGTACCCACAGGGGTTACCAGGGAGTCCAACAAGCGTGACCACCTCTTGTATTTCTTGTGTGCATGCCTCCCCAAATCCGCAGGTTTATGCTCTCAACGAAAGATCTCGTGGTTTCAAGACGCCGAAACACGTCTCTAGCCAAAAAAAAAAAATTGCTAAAAAATGGAGATCCCAACGGCCCTAGAAAGTGCTCTGATACCACTTGTTATGCTCTTCACCTGCAAGAAAATCCTTGAATACCAAATATGCGAAGAAATATATCCAAAACATAGAACAATAAGAAATAACAGCAAGTATTTTATTATTCAGAAAGGAAAGCAATGTTCACTTGCCTCTTCGAGGGGGCAACCTCCAATAAAGCTGAGCTCAATTACAAAATAAGACACGATGCTCCTCGAGGGGAGTCTCTATCCTTTATATAAGATTCATACATGCAATACCATGGTTCTTATTAATACCATCTATCTAATACCATGGCCCATTTGCAACTAACTGTGGTCCCTTCTTTAAATGTGGATCAACCACTTACAGTTATTAATATGGACTTCATTGACTCTTTACTTAACTATAACTATGACTCAATCCTATTACATAAATAAGGGGGTTAGGGTTGGACCCTAACATTGTTACTTGAAGAGATCTAGCCATTGGAAATGGCATGTTGTAAAAGACTCATTTGGTTTCCCCGGGAAGCATTCTCAAAAGGCTTTTATTTTCTCTCTTTGCAACCAATCTCTTATAATAATAAAATTATTTTTTCTTGTGAGGGAGCTTGGGATTTTTCCCATGGTATCCTTTCTTCCCATTTAGAGGAAGGATCATTGCTTGTGGGTGGACTAATCTCTTAGTTTAGTTACTCCAATTTTCTTTGTTAATCTCATTGCTAAGCTCATTCGTGCATGATTAGTTTCTTAACGTAACACTCACATCCATTCTCATTTTAGCATACATTTGAGATTGGTTTATGTTTGCCATTTCCATTTCTTGAATACTTGTATTGGGGAATCTACTACAACACATGCAGTTTTTCTTTTGATGCAAGCAAGTATTTTATATTTGTTGGGCAAGCTTAAACTAGCTTAATTTATCCATCTACTTTGGTTTCACAAGTCTCTTGAGCACATTGCTTTATCATTGTCAATTTATATTGTGGCATTATCATTATTATTGAGTCTTTCTTGTGTCACTCCATTGAAGCAATTTGGCATTGATTTCATTTACTTGCAAAGCAACATATTTGGAACATTGAGCTAATTGTTTCACTTTCCCTTTCCATTGAAAGATATTGCTATTGTTTATTTGAGCACTGTCTTTTATTTTGAGCACTAATATCAATACTTTCTTGGAAGCAATAACACTCACTCATGCATTTCATCTGGGCATTTTAGTATAAGAAGGTTTCCAAGCCAGGCCCCAAGCCTCACTAAAATTAACCTCCAAGCAAAAGCTTGGTTGATAGAAAATATAGGGAAAAATACTTTCTTGGAAAGTTCTTCCATCTGGTATGAAGTAAGATAAAAGCGTTGTGACCCTACAGTTATGAAGGTGGCTTGTCCCCTTGTAGGAATGAAGGAACACACTGGCTCGTAAGACTTAGGGGACAGGTATCGTTAGTGACACCCGAATTTTTACCCTTTGGTAAGAGCTCAAGAGGAGGACTTCCCATTTAAATTAGGAATTTTAGATTAAAAATAACCAAAACTAATTGCATTCAAATCTAGAATAAGTGCATCTCACGCTAATACATCTTATGATTTCATTTGCAATTGTCCATTTTACTTGCCATTATTGAATATTTTATGTTGGCAAGTATTGTTTCATTTTCTTTTTGCAAGTAGAACAATAATTGATTTTTCTTTTGCAAGATATCTCTATATGCTTTTATTTAGGCATTGATTATATTTTAAAGGCATTTTATATCTTGTATCGATTATCGTGCTAACATCTTTGTCTCAAATTCAGGATTTCTTTGCTTTCATTTTTTGAAGAATTCTACTTTTGTTTTGAGCAAATATATCTTTCATTCCTGTTGATCAATTTATCTTAAGGCACTGGTTCTATGGTTTTATTATTTTAATGACTTTTATTGCTCATAATTCTTAAAAGTAATTCATTTTCACTTTAACAACTCTCCTAGAACCTCCCATTTCTTTTATCTTAGTTTTCCATATTAGGGACCACCCCCCATAGCTAACCTAGGAGATAGCTTAAACGGAGAGAGGGCATTTAGTGTAGCAATCCCTTCTCTTAGTTCCTTGCCACCAACCGCACCTTGTGGGGTTGAAGGCTTTTCTCACTGACTTGTAGGTAGGTGTAGGCGACAAGGTTAACAATTTTGTTGTCGTTGCATTGATTATATTTTAAAGGCATTTTATATCTTGTATCGATTATCGTGCTAACATCTTTGTCTCCATTTCAAGATTGCTTTGCTTTCATTTTTTGAAGCATTCTACTTTTGTTTTGAGCAAATATATATTTTATACCTATTGATCAATTTATCTTAAAGTACTGGTTTTATGGTTTCATTATGTTAATGATTTTTATTGCTCATATCATATTTTGCTCATAATTCTTAAAAGTAATCCACTTTCACTTTAATATCTCTCCTATAGCCTCACATTAATTTTATCTTAGTTTTCCACATTAGGGACCACCCCCCATAGTTAATCTAGGAGATAGCTTAAACAGAGAGGGGATTTAGTGTGACAACCCCTTCTCTTAGTTCCCTACCACCAACCACACCTTGTGGGGTTGAAGGTTTTTCTCACTGATTTGTAAGTAGGTGTAGGCGACAGGGTTAATAGTGCCCATGTAGTCTTCATATTGTTATTGGTGTGCCCCGTAGAAACCCACTATTGTTATTGTTGGGCCCTTAAATTATTATTGTTATGTCGGTTCTGATTATATTGTGACCCCTTAAACTCCTCTATATAGAAAGGAGGTTTTGTCATTCGAATCATCTAAGAATTATTCATTTGTGTAATGTAAAGGAGGTTGCCCCCTTGAAGAGGCTTATTTGAAGTCGTTTATCTATCTCTTCTTCTATTTTGTGCGCTAGTTGCATAACATTTGGTATCAAAGCTTTGGATTCTAGGGTTTCACTACTTCAAACAGGTCATTGTGGCCTTTTCGCTATAACCTTTTTTTTCTACAAAGCTTCAGAAGCGGAAATTAAAACCCATTTGAGCATAAATTTTGATAAACCTCGTGACCGAATTTCAGATCTTGTCTCACTATATTTTGGAGATATGAACTGAGGAAGTTAGGGTTTTTGCAGGCTCCCGAATTCCATCTCAAACAGACAACCATGGGAAAATCATCATAACTTTCTCTCTAAGTGTCAGATTCAAATTTCGTAAGAAGTTACAGAAAGAGGATGGATCGTAGTTTGTTGGGTATCGTTTTCAAAGCCGAAAGTCGAAACAGTGACACGTGACACTTTGTACAAGTTCGCATTACTAAAACTGTGTATAATCAAGTCATCTTGGGAGATTGGGCATAACTCTTTCTTGGAGAATCCAATCTCGATCAGACTTGTGGCGTTGGAAAGAGGACTTAGAGGGCTACTACACGACACAATTTCAGACTTTGGAGATCTGAAATTTCAGAGATACATCAAATTCAATATCGAACTCGTACAAAGCAAAAAAAAAGGTGTGTAGTCTTTTTGAAAATTTGCATAAGTTTTGTTTGAAAAATTAGTTTGAAGTGATTTGAAGGGAATAATGAAACATAATTATCATTAATTGATGGACTGAAGAAAAAAATGGAAACACCTAATAAGAAATCTGAAATCTCTACTATGACTCATGAAGAAGAAGAAGAAATGCAACATGATATATCAAAATTACGAGACCAAGTGCAACAAATTTCACTCTCACAAAAAGTAACAGAAACTAAGATGGACGGTTTGAAGAACGACATCAATGAAGCAGAAGGCAACATTGAAGATTTGAAGAAAGACATGGAAGGCTTGAAGAGAGATTTGGCAAAGTTGCTACAACAAATGCTTCCTAATGGTGAAAAGGTAGTAGAGGAAACTCATGAGGAGAACAAAAGAAATGTTAATCATGATTTCATAGACTCTAATGCTGGATTGAAGACCCACCGTATTCCAAAGATCAATATGAAAAAGTTTGATGGCAAGGATCCTGTAACATGGATACTACAAATGGAGCAATATTTTGATCTCCATAATGTGCAAAGCACACAAAAGGTATGCATTGCAACTTTATATTTAGAACCCAATCAGTTTGTATGGTATCGATGGCTTTGCTCTCGTAAACAAATTGTCGCTTGGTCAATTTTTACGGAGGAAATAATAGCACACTATGAGAATACAAAGAGCAACACCTTCTTTAGCCAATTGATAAATTTCAAACAAAAGGGTTCAATAGTGGAGTACAATGAGGACTTCCAAAAATTGAATACAAGGGTAGATGATATTCCAGAGCTACATAGGAGTGATGCCTTCATAGGGACTCTAAAGGATAACATCCAACATGAGGTTCGCCCTTGGGAACCTGATTCATTGGAGAAGGCATTCAGGTTGGCAAGAAAAATTGAAAGCAAAATTATGGCAACAAGGAAGCCTACCACTCACAACTATAAAGATGGAAGTGTGGTTGCTCCTAGTCTTCCACAACCAACAAGGTTGACTCCACAACAATTGGAAGAAAAAAGAGCAAAAGGGCTTTGTTACAGTGGTGATAGAAAATACACTGAAGGTCATAACTGTGTTGAGAAGAAATTATTTTACATCGATTATCAAAAAGAGGAAGAAAAGGAACAAGAAACGTCAAAAGAAGATGATATACAACAGGAACCAACCCTAGAGAAAGAAGAAATGAATCCGACCATATCTTGAAATGCATTGGCAAGAATTATCACTCCTCAAACTCTCAAAATAGAAGGACTTATCAAGAAGAAAAAGGTAATAGTGTTGATTGATTCGGGTAGTACCCATAATTTTATTCATTGTAAGATAGCCAAGGAATTAAATTTCTTCTTATATCCAGCACCAGAGTGCCAAGTGATGGTTGCAAATGGAGGAACCATAAATTGCTTGGGAAAGAGCCATAATATCAAGCTATCCATGGGAGAATATGTATTGAATAGTCCAATGCTTTCCATTCCAATGGGTGGTGCTCATGTTGTACTAGGAGTCGAAGGGTTACAATATTTGGGTACGATAGATTTTAATTTTCAAAAACTTTTCTTGAATTTTTTTGGAAAGGAAAGGAAGTTGAATTAAGGGGTATCACAGGGAAACCAGGAAAGATAATCAACTCTAATGGCATGACAAAGCTTCTAAAGAAAAAACAACAGGGCGTAATTGCACAATTCTATTCACTAGAGGCTCAAACATCGAAATCAACTATTTCTCCAAACCTCCAAAAAGCCTTGGACAATCATTCCAAGGTATTTGAAACTCCCAAAGGCCTCCCACTTATTCGTGATCATGATCATACTATTCATTTGATTCCAAGAAGTATTCCTCCAAACATCAAGCCTTACAGATATCCCTATGCCCAAAAGAGTGAAATCGAACATATGGTTGCAGAAATGCTAGAGGCTGGTATAGTTCAACCTAGTCAAAGTTCTTTCTCCGCTCCAGTAGAATTGGTGCACAAAAAGGATGGATTATGGCGCATGTGTCCGGATTATAGGGAGATCAACAAGCTCACTATTAAAGATAAATTTTTCATTTCTGTCATTGATGAATTTTGGATGAATTACATGGAGCGTTTTACTTCACCAAGTTGGATCTTCGTTCAAGATATCATCAAATAAAAATGAAGACTGAAGACATTCTGAAAACAGCATTTAGAACTCATGAGGGTCATTATGAATTTTTGGTCATCCCTTTTGGCCTTACTAATGCATCTTCTACATTTCAAGGTTTGATGAATTCCATTTTCAAACCCTTCCTTAGAAACTTTGTGTTAGTATTTTTTGATGATATACTAATCTACATCAAGTCTTGGATGGATCATGTTCAACATGTTGACAGGGTGCTCAAGCTATTGGAGGAGAAACAATTATATACAAAAACCTCCAAATGTTTCTTTGGAGTACAGGAGGTGGAATATTTGGGTCATATTGTATCTCATGAGGGTGTTAAGGTAGACCCTAAGAAAATTAAAGCCATTAAGGAAAGGAAAATATCCACATCCATAAATCATATACGATGATTTCTCGAGTTGACAGGGTATTATCGCAAGTTTGTTAAGAATTATGGGAGAATAGAAACACCTCTAACAACATTATTGAAGAAAGATGCATTTTTTTGGACTCCAGAAGAAACTAAGGCCTTTGAGCATCTTAAAGAGGTAATGTGCCAAGCACAAGTCTTAGCTATGCCAAACTTCACAAAAGCCTTTATTGTGAAATGTAATGCCTTAGGAAATGGAATTAGTGACGTTTTAATGCAAGAAGGAAGACCCATTGCTTTTGAAAGTCGTGCAATCAAAGGAAAGTATTTACACAAAGTTATTTATGAGAAGGAAATGTTGGCAATACTACATGCACTTAAGAAATGGTGACCTTACCTAATGGGAAGGCACTTCAAGGTAAAAATAGATCATGATAGTCTTAAATACTTTCTAGAACAAAGATCATCTTCAAAAGAGCAGTAAAAAATGGTCACAAAGATGTTGAGTTATGACTTTGAAATCATCTACAAAAAAGGGAAGCAAAATGTTGTTGCAGATGCACTCTCAAGGAAGGACGAGGATGTGGAAGTGTTTCTTTGTGCCATTTCTATTATCCAACCAGATTGGATAACCAAAGCAAGGGATGAATGGAAGAATGACGAAAAAGTGTGGGCACTCATTCAAAAGTTGCAGGAAGATCCTAGTACATGTGATACATTCAGTTGGAATAATAATTCATTATGGTATAAATATCACTTGTACCTTTGTAAGAATTCCCAACTCAAACAAAATATTCTTCAGGAATTGCACACCTCTCCCTTAGGAGGGCACTCAAGATTTTTAAAAACTTACCACAGGGTTAAGAAGGAATTTTTTTGGGATGGCCTTAAATCTAATATTCAAAAGATTGTGGCAGAATGTTTGGTTTGCCAACAAAATAAATTTGAGACAATTAAGTCCCCGGGTCTGTTACAACCTTTATCCATTCCAAGTCAACGTTGGGAGGAGGTTTCAATGGATTTTATCATAGGTTTACCCATGTCCAAAGGAAAGAGCGTTATCATGGTGGTAGTTGATAGACTTACCAAGTATGCACACTTTTGTGAATTATCTCATCCATTTAAAGCCAGTATAGTTGCTACTGCATTTATGGAAACAATTCAAAAGCCAAATGGAAACCCAAAGATTATTGTAAGCAACAGAGATCCTATTTTCACTGGAAATTTTTGGACAGAATTATTTTCTTGTCTAGGTACTCAATTAGCTCATAGCTCATCTTATCATCCTCAATCAGATGGGAAAACTGAGATAGTGAACAAATTTTTGGAAGGATATCTTCGTTGTTATGTATCTGATAAACAAACACAATGAGTCAAGTGTGTTGAAGAATCTAGGGCAAAGTAGTGTAGTGTGATCCTTCATTACTTGACAACAATTTGTGGAGTATTTTTACTTTTCTTTATTAGATTATTCTCTCTTATTATTAGTGCATATGTGTGTACTTCATCAAACTGCTAACAAAACATAAAAACAAGAACACAAGATGTTGGTTGTCTGCCAGAGCCAAAACCTCTCTTCTCTTGAGACGAAAACCCTTTAGTGAATTTCTCTTATTGAAGCTTCTATTGATCAATGCCAAACCCTAGACCCTTGACTTAGAATATCCTCCAAGCACAAGTCAAGTCCTCTCCTCCTTTTTGCACTTTGTTCCCCGACACATAGGCTTCCTCCTTTCGGCACTTTGTCCCCCAGCACTTCGTCCTCCTTTGATTCTTGTCTAGAGATAGACCTTCCTTGAGTGAGCCTTCTAGATGAGGTGTTCCTCTTCTCTCCCTTGCTCAAGTAGACTTCTTGAGTGTATGGCTGGACTGTTGTTCTGTTGCCCTAGTTTTCTTATGTGTGGAAGGTACCCTTAGAGAATTAGGGTCCTTCCACCTTCGCTAGAGAGATAGGCTCCTTCACTAGGCTTGGGAGTCCTTGTAGGCTTGATTTCTCACCCAAACAATGATATGTCATGGACTGTTTACCAGCTGCAGACTTGTCCTCTTCTTTTCTGCACGTGTGACTGTTTCTAGCCCTAGAAACAGTCCTCTTCTTCCTCGGCCTTATTCCTTCTTCCTTCGTTTGTGAGGGTCTCTTCTTCGTTCTTAGAGTGAGGCCTTGTAGACCTTAATTTCAAACCAAAACAGCACAAGAATATTGACTGCTTGTCCCTGTTGTCATATCTGCAGATTTCTCCTTCTTCTCCTCGCACGTGTGATTGTGTCTAGCCCTAGAAATAGTCCCCTACCTTCATTGTTCTTCCTTCTTACTTCACAGCCCTTGTAAACCCTTCTCTTTGGCTCCTTCGTTCCTCTTCTCCTTCTTTCCTTTGCAGATTTCAGAATCAAATGAATGCATTGTATTGGAGTGGACATCCTCTATAAATAGAGGATTGTCCCTCCATTTAGGCCGACTAGTCAACTGTTTGTAAGCCGACTTGAAGAGTGGACTTCAGATGGTTCTTTTGGTGGTATTGCATGCTTCAAGGAGCTTCTTGATGGTTCCTTATCGTAGGAGGAGACTTGACTTTGCTTGGAGGTATTCTTTTTTACTTTGTAACATGTCCTTAAGGTCTTCAACCTATTCTTTTGACTATTTGACTCACTTATAGAACTTTAAATAGTGCTAGACCTATTTCAATGAGCAAGAAACTCATTGACATACATTATAAAAATAATATTTATTTTCTTGAATAAACACAAATATCAAAAGTACATTTATGAAAACCGAACCTAGTTACATTTCCTTCAACAAAGTGGTTACCTCTGGTTGAATGGTGGTATAACACTTCCTTCCATACTACATCAAAAATGTCCCCATTTATGGCACCTTATGGATATCATCCACCATCCATCACATCATCTTTACGAGAAAATTCTAAGGTTCAAGTAGTGGAAGATCACATCGAGCATCAACAACAAGTTCTCCATGTTAGGATATTCCGACACATAGGAAATAGTTAAGTATAACTTGGTCTAGTGTAGAGTTAGGTAAAGTGTGTTTCTTTACTATGTACTTTTGTAACTTACAATCCGACAGTCACGATATGTAGTGATCCGACGGTTCATTCTCTCCTCGGTATTACCGACACTTGATCCGTGGTTTAACACCCAATTGGTCCATGACCTCTATTTAAAGAGCATGGAGGGTCATTTGTAGGGTAACCGTTCATGAGATAAGTTTATGTAAATTTTCATTCTTTTATTAATAAATTGCCTGAAGTGATCGAGTTGGCTCAGGCCGTGGACTGTTTCCCTCTTTGAGGGTTTTAACCATGTCAAGAATACTGGTGTATTGATTTGTGATCTGTTTGTGAGTGGTGTCCTTTGGTGTTCTGTCTGAGGAACTTACCTTGTAAATTCCTATATGGTATCAAGCTATTTGAGGGCCGCATCCATTGGTGATCAAAATCTAAAGCCGGTAGAACTGCATCTGGTTATCGTTTCCTAGATCTATTGTTTGTGACTGCTTTGGGTCGAGAGGACTGCTCTATTGTGTTAGGAGCATCTGTTCCAATGAGGAACCCCTTTCGTTTGACATGAAAAGGTTTATGGTAGCCCTAGCTACGTCATTTTTAAGATCTGGAGGTATACAATGTTTATTTGCAGTTTTAAGTTATTTTCTCTCTGTTTATTTCGATTTATTTAGCTCTCTGTTTTTTTTTATTACCGAATCTATACCTTTCGTTTCTGCGTATGTTCTTTTCCGCCACGCCTTAGTGTGATCTCGGAAAATCAAAAACATTGAGGAAAATATTTAGTTTCCGGGTAAAGCTAACTTTTGTTTTTTTGTATGTCCATGTTGGGTTTTTTGTTTTTTGTTTTGTAGACAAAAAAGAGTTTTCTCAAGTAAGCATGTACCCCAAAGCTTCAATGACTAAAAAAATAAAAAATAAACCCCCCTTCCTCTTTTCCAAAAATTACTAACCTTTTCAATTAGCTCACTTGGTCCAAAGTTACTTTATGAGAATATAGGTCTTGGGTTCAAGTCTTTCTTTTTGTTAAGTTACTTTTTTCAAAAGCACATGTAGCTTATGTTTTAAAGTTACTTTATGTAGAAGTGTTCTCACCCATTATAAAAAGTGAGTCACTTATAATTCTAAAGTCCAATGTTGCACGAAGCGGAAGCGCGGAAGCGTCATTTTCCAAAAATCTAGGAAGCAAAGCGTCCGCGGAAGCGTCTGCTATATATATATATTTTTTTATATTTTTTTGCATTTATACTCAAAACAAACATCCCAAATACCAAATTAATTGTAGAAGACATGAAAACATGCATATTTTTGCATAAATCAAGATAGATATGGCATCCATGATTCCATTGTAGTTACTTACTAGTACAACAATCATCTATATTCTAGCTATTACAAACATACATCAAATTTTTAAGCATATTATAAAACATAAAACATTTAAGCATATTATAAAACATAAAACCAAGGAAAATTTTAAGGATGGAACATTTTCTTGAAATTTAAAAACATTGGCGAATCTAACTAATCCCTAATATGCAAACTATAAAACTTGTATTCATATATATGTAAAATTATTCAAATTTATAATGATTTTATATATAGTATCTATATAATGTTGGCGATTTTTAAGGTAAAATAATTTTATATTCTAAAATTTGGGCGAATCATCTTTTATAAAAATTGGAAATTGGCGAATATTTTTTATGGAAAAATCATGGAAAATTAGCCCACTGGGCGAATATTAGCCCCTAAAATTTTCCATGCATAAAACATAGAGCATATTATGATTTATCTAGCAAGTGAGCAACTGTCAACATTTGTCATGTCCAAAATTCAAATAATAATGTTTACAAAATATGTCACTTGGTCACCGCCAAGCCAAAAAGGTTCAAAATTCAAATTCACAAGTCTACAAGTCTAATGAGTAATCTATGACAAAAAGAAGTAGATTGTGAATATATCTACTAATCTCTCCTCCTTCCACCACGAATAGAACGTGATGGCGGGCCTCCACGTGGTGGCAATGAAGAAGATGGTCCCTGTGTAAGTCGTGGCACTGGAACTGATGAAGAAGAACCCCCTGCTGTTGGTGTTGAACCATGGAACCTAGGAACCAAGGGACCAGATGGGGGTGGGGGTGGTGGCATATCAACACGGTCATCATCATCCTAGAATCGCTCAAAAAATTCATGCAAAAAAAAACAAACACTAGTTAACAAAAAAATTAAAAACATGAATTAGAGAAATGCTTTATAAGGGAAAATTGGAAAATTCATACCACAATGGACATACCTGGATAAGAGCATCCTCTAATTGCTCTAGTCGCAACACTCCATCCTCCAAATTGGGCTCCTCTGGATTCTTGTCCCAAGTCAACAAGTCTTTATTAGACTTTGCATCTTCACAGTAATGGGACAACAATCGCAAGTTGTAATGAACATAAACCAAGCTCTCTGCCCGGTCTAAATTCAACCTGTTCCTTTTAACACTGTGGATGAAAGAATAAGAGCTCCAACACCTCTCTGCAGAAGAAGTGTTTACCACCTGTGATAGCACCCGCAATGCCAAACTCTGTAGAAGTGGAGTAGCCCCTCCATGCATGTTCCACCACTCAAGAGCAAAAAAATGCTCTCGATCTTGAATTGCATGCATGCTCCCAAATGGACCAGTGTTGAGCGTATAGTTGCTCACCTGTCTCCGTACCAATGCAGCCTCCTCATTATCAGGGATTAATCTACTCAATGCAGCCATATATTTTTCGTGAACCTCTCTATCTTGGTGTGGTTTTTTCCTGCTTCCCCCCCCAGGTGCTGGTGTTGAAAGCCATGACGGATGATAGTATTTAGGTGTCAAAACATATGCTAATGCATGCAATGGAATATTTAGCATTTCCCATCGGTTTTGCACCTCTACACGAATATAATTGTACAAGGTGGTATCTCTAAGCTCAACAATGTCTTTAATCTGCCCCAACATGCTATCCATTTGCTCATACACCTCCCCAATTACTGGTCGATCTGAATCTGCAAACTTGATCATGTAATAAATTGGTTTGGTGAATTGCAAAACATATTTAACCTGTGACCAAAAGTAACTGTCAAGAACAGTGTCCTTGACTACATTAGCACCATCTGTGTCAGTGTTAATTTCATCCCATGTTTCAGCACACACCAGATTAGTTAAAGCTTGTCTCACCCTCACTGGCCGCCTAAAGGTGAGGTAATAACTAGCAAATCTTGTCTTTGCAATTTTAAGCAATTGCAACTTGGAGTAAGTGCCATAGAAGTAGTTTACCCTTGTATGCCCTGTGATGAATTTAATGAGCTGCTTCCCTTTCCTGTAAACCTCAGCAATCCACCCACAATCTTTGTGTTTCACAATATCATGCATCAAAAGGTTCAATGTGTGAACCAGGCACCCAGACCAAAAGATGTGTGGATGAGTACGCTCAATAATTTTTCCTGCTGCCTTACAATTTGCTGCATTATCTGTGATCACTTGAACCACATTATTCGGACCAACATCTTTGATTGATTTCAATAGGAGATCTGCAATGTTTTGTGCAGTTGCACTGATGGAGGAGGAGTCATGACATGCAATAAATACTGCACCACTAGAAGAAACACCAAGAACATTTATCAAATGTTGGTTTCTAATATTTGTCCACCCATCTGATACAATGGATACCCCAGAATCCACCCACTCATGTGTAAAACGTGTCAAAGCTCTTTGAACCTTAGCTTTTTCTCTTTCTAATAACATTGTTCTAGCTTTCTCATAGTTGGGGGCCTTGTATCCTTTTGGGGCTTCATTGATGGCCTTTACCATGTCATGCCAATAGGGAGAGCGAAGCACATTGAATGGTACACCACAAGCACAAAGAAAACGGACTATCTTTCCATCCACATCATCCCTCCCAGCAACATTAAGGAAATCCCCTATTGTTTTTCTACCTCCAAAGGTTGCAGAAGTACCATGAGGAGATGGGCAACTACCAAATTTAGAGGTTGCACTTGATTCAGAATGAGTTTTTTGTTTCTTGTTTTTTCGTTGTGCAGCCATCTCTATTTGGATGTATTTTCTTCTTTCTTCAGTTGAAATGTTTGGGCAAATTTGTACCCCCACAGAACCCTTTTTTTCATCACTGTCCAGCACCCCACAAAGATGCCTCCTCAGACGGGTATATGAACCCGTATATGGTTTTCCTCCATGACAACCATGAGGGCACACAAATTTGTAAGATCCACCACCCTTTCCCCCATCAAGTTTGGTCACATAGTTCCACAAGGGTGTTGATGTACCTTTCCCATCTTGTGCTTCAGTGTCCCCTTCAAGTTCATCCCCTTCCTCTTCAAACCCTTCCTCCTCATCATACATTGGGTCACTACTATTAGGACCAAGTTCATCCCCTTCCTCTTCCCCTCTATTCCTCACCCTTGCCATCATTAAAACCAAGAGTGGAATGATACATAGAAGCCAAAAGAACACCATCTTAGAATATGGATATAGGTGGTGGACAACCTGTAAATAAAGGAGCAAGTAGAAACAATGGGAAAGAGTAGGAGAGGGAGGAGAAAAATACAATTTTTTTTTCAAAAAAACAAGGGAGTTTGGGGTTTGAACTTACCTCTTTAGCTCTTGTAGATGAAGTCCTCCAAGCTCTTGCTCCAAGCTCCTCCTCCTTCTCCTAGCTCCTCCTTCTTCACTCCTCCAAGCTCTCCTCTCTTCTCCTCTCCTTTCCTCTCTTCTCTTCTCCTCTCCTCTCTTCTCTTCTCCAACTCTCATAAACTCAAAGTGAGAAAATGAGAAGAGAATGGGGGCTTTATTCTTTTCTAAACTCACCCTAAACTCACCCTAACCTCACCCTAACCCACCCCCTCAATGCAAACTCAAGTTAACTTTTAAAAAAAATTAAAAAAAATTCAAGTTACATTGCTGCCCGCGCGGAAATTTCCGGAAGCGCGGATCCGGAGCTCGTGAAGCGTGCGCTTCCGGGCCCGAAGCGTGGCGCTTCCGGAGGCCCGAAGCGCCCTCCGAAGCGCGGATCCGGGGCAACGCAACCCATATTCCAGGAATCGTTTCAAAAAACCGGAATCGCGCTTCATGAATTTTGGAATCGCGCTTCGCCTGGAGGTTCCGGAACGCTTCCGTACGGGACGCGATTCCGGCCTAGGATCCGGGGGGGGGGGGGGGCGATTCTTGCAACGTTGCTAAAGTCTCTTTATCTTTTATTTAAGTTACAATTTAGTGGGTAGCTCATAAAGTACCATTGTAAAACTGACTTTCACTTATTTATAAAAATGAGTCACATATAGTTCTTTTAAAAGTGAACTAATTAGATTTATGTTTGGAAAGGGCGGAGATTTTTTTTAAATATAACATTATCATTCATTTTCGCACATTCATGCACTTCGTCGGCATCTTCAACAACTTTTATTCAAAAAGCCATAACTTCTTCATCCGGAAGTCGTTTTTAGAGCCGTTGTTTTTTAATCAGCCTATTTTTTCGAGATCTTTCCATTGGAACACTTATTTTTAGCATCTACAACTTCAATTTCTATTAAAATGGAAAGTCCATGCCAAGTTATTCTTGAGAGCACCAACTACTTCGAATGGTGGTCCTACATTGTGGATTTACTTAGAAGTAAAGGTCTTTACAGAATAACCTCAGGCCAAGAAACCAAACCTAAAGATGAAGATAAGGCAGCCAAATGGGAAAATAGGCAAGATCAAGCACGTGGGTTGATGGGGACGTCTATTTCTCCAGACCTTCGATTCCATGTCGCAGAACTTGATACCCCCAATGAAGCAATAAAACAACTCACTAAAGTTTTTGGAATTAAAAATGAAATTAGAGACCATCAACTTGAAAATGAGTTGCTTACATTGGACCCCAATAATTTTTCTTCCATTGAAGATTTTTTGTCCAAGTTCAAGACCCTTAGACTTCTCTTGGAAGGTGTTAAGGTTATGAAAGAAGATGGTAGCCTTAACAATTCCATTCTTACTAAGTTGGGACCAGCTTACCCTGTGGTTGTTTCCACCTTCCATTCTACAAGAGAAGCCTTCATTTCTCAAGGACAAGACTACAAGTCCCCTTCCTTTGATGCCTTTTGTGATTCTTTAATAAGAGAACAAGAAAAAGTCTTACATCTTGGTCTTATTAATCTTGGAAACTCTTCTAAGAAAGCCTTAGCCGCCCAGCAGCAACCAAATTCAAAAAATCCTAAGAAGTCGTATCCTAAAAAGAATGGTCCTAAACCAAATAAGGGTCTTAAGCAATTTCAGTCTCTAAATGAAAAATCATTTCAACAAAATGATAAGGCAAATAAAAACTAAGGGAAGAAGACTGATAGACATTGCCACTTTTGTAATCGAGATGGCCACTTAAAATCCAAATGCTTTAAGAAGATGGAAGCCTTGGAAGCAGCAATGAAGAAACATAACATCCATTTGGATCACTCTTCAACTTCAATTTCATCTTCAGGAATAGCACTTTCTGCGTGTATTTGTCAAGCATCTCGGTCTGGATATGCACTAAATGTATCTTCTTCTTCTCATTCTCATGAGTGGGTCATTGATTCTGGAGCTTCTTATCACATGGCCAAAAACAAAGCCATGTTTTATTCTTTAAATGATTGTAACACCAAAAATATATATGTTGGTGATGATAGATCTCTTAGTGTTGTAGGGACTGGAACTATTCATCTAGACAATGGTCAATTTAATGATGTATTATGTGTTCCAACCTTATCCTGCAATCTTCTATCTGTATGTCAGATAACTCATTCAGGTGATGGTAAAATCATTGAATTTTCACCTCGAGATGTTGTAATTAAGGACATAAGAGATCCTAGACAGATTTTAGCTACTGGCATTGCTAATGATTCTACAAGGTTGTATAAGTTTAACAACTTTGGGTCATGAAATATTCCCTCGGTATTTTTTGCTCATAATGATGAAGTGAGCAAACTTTGGCATGAGAGATTTGGTCACTTAAACTATCGCTCCCTTCAGAATCTATGTAAAGAAAATATGGTGACAGGTCTTCCAATGGTATCTTGCAGAGATGGTGTTTGCTCCGGATGTATACTCAGAAAACATCATCGGGATAGTTTTGAAAAACATGCCTCTTGGCACGCCTCAGCCCCTTTACAGCTTGTGCATAGTGATTTATGTGGTCCACTTCCAGTTGTTTCTTAACTTTCATTGATGATTTCTCCAGACACACTTGAGTATACTTCTTAAAACTCAAGAGTGTAGTATTTAACATGTTCTTGGCCATTAAAGCCTTTGTTGAAAAACAATCTGGACATCAAATTCTTAAGCTAAGATCTGATAATGCGGAGAATATGTTAACAACAAATTCATCAACTTTTGCACTGAGAATGGAATTCAAATGCAACATATTGTTCCATACACTCCACAACAAAATGGTGTAGTTGAAAGGAACAATCGCACCTTAAAGGAAATGGCTAATTGTATGCTTCAATCTAAAGGACTTAGTATTAATTTTTGGGCAGAAGCAATTAACTGTGTAAATTACATAGTAAATTACACTCCTACTAAGGTTTTAAAGAATATCACTCCAGAAGAAGCATGGAGCTCAATTAAACCAGATGTAAGTCACTTTCGTGTTTTTGGAAGTGAAGCATGGGCCCATATTCCAGATGAGAAACATAAAGCTTTAGAACCTAAGAGTGAAAAATGTATTTTTGTTGGATATTCTGAAGATGTCAAAGGATATAGACTTATTCCACTTAAGTCCAAAAATGTTATCATTAGAAGAGATGTAAAGTTTGCTGAAAATATATTGGCCTACGAGCCTAGTTTGGCAGATGTGCCACCTCTCTTTATCCCTTCTACTTCTGAAAATATTTCTTCTTCAGATGATGACAACGAGGATGACAATCCTCCCCCACCTTCTCAGGATCCTGCTCCTCCTCAGCTTCCCAAATGGGTCTATGCTACTCGGGATGCAACAGGTGCTCTTGTCGGTGATCCTACAAATTAGTGACGTACACGTTCTCAATTCGATAGAGCCTCTTCTTTACTCGCTCAAGCTTCAGTGAATTATGATCCTGACATCTTTGCAGAAGCTTCAGGCCATCTTGATTGGGATGCAGCTATGAATGAAGAATATCGTTCATTATTGGCAAATGATACATGGGATCTTGTTCCTCTTCCAAAGGGATGAAAACTTGTTAGATGCAAATGGGTTTACAGAACCAAATATGGACCAGATGGAAAAGTTGATAAACATAAAGCTCGTCTTGTTGCTAAGGGTTTTTCACAAGTTGAAGGCATTGACTATATTGAAACCTTCTCCCCTATTGCCAAAATGAACTCTATCTGCCTTGTTCTTTCCCTCGCTGCCTCTTTCAAATGGGAAGTCCATCAGATGGATGTTAAATCTTTCTTCTTGCATGGGGACTTGCATGAAGAAATCTATATGGAACAACCTACTGGCTTTATACAAACAGACTCCAGCCTTGTATGTCGGCTTAAGAAATCCCTTTATGGTCTCAAGCAAGCCCCTCGAGCTTGGTATGCCAAATGGATAGCTTTCTTTTAGAAACTGGCTTTTCTAGGTGTCATTCTGACAATACTGTCTACACCAAGAAAGTGGGCAAGTCTCTTATCATTCTTGTTCTTTATGTTGATGATCTTATCCTTACTGGTAGTGATCCCAATCTTATAAACCATGTGAAGTCCAGCCTTAAAAAGAAGTTTGAAATGACAAACTTAGGACACTTGCATTATTTTCTTGGTCTTCAAGTCTTACAATCCAAGGAAGGTATTTCCCTTTCCCAGTCCAAGTATGCCAGTGATCTTCTACGCCATTTTCACATGGAAGATTGTAAACCAGCCCCTTCTCCCTTTCAGTCTGGAGCCAAACTTTCAGTCACTTGCACTTCACCTGAAGTTGATGTTACCTTATACCGTCAACTTGTAGGAAAACATTTGTATCTGACCCATACTCGTCCTAACCTTTCCTTTGTGGTTGGCCTTATTGCTCGATTTATGCAAAACCCACATGAAAGTCACTGGAAAGCAGCTAAAAGAATACTTCGTTATGTTCAAGGTACAGTTCAGTTTGGGATTCATTACAGTGTCGAAGCATCTCCTCTATTGGCTGGTTTCACTAATTCTGATTGGGCTAGTGACCCTGATGATCAGAAGTCTACTACAAGTTATGTGTTCACTCTTGGTTCAATTTCTATTACATGGGCAGCAAGAAACAAAGTGCCATTTCTCTTTCTTCAACAGAAGCAGAGTATCGTGGTGTCATAGAATCTAATAAGGAAACCCTGTGGCTTCGTCAGATCCTATCAGAGTTTGGCTTTCAGCAGCAGCATCTGACTACACTTTGGTGTGATAATCAAAGTGCCATTCAACTATGCAAAGATCCAGTCCAACATTAGCACAGCGAACACATTGAACTGCACATACACTTCCTCAAAAAGCTCATTCATGACGATGTTCTTGAAGTGCAATATTGTTCAACAGATGGTCAAGTTACAGACATCTTTACAAAGGCTCTCACAGAGGTGAAGTTTACTAAACTTCGATTTATGTTTGGAGTTCAGGAAGTTGTCACTAAGGGGGGATAGGCTCTAATGCCTCCTTCCTTCTCCTATTGTGTCATATTTGTACATCCTTCAATCCTATCCCAAGTTGTTCTTAAGGGGGATGTTAGAATATTCCGACACATAGGAAATAGTTAAGTATAACTTGGTCTAGTGTAGAGTTAGGTAAAGTGTGTTTCTTTACTATGTACTTTTGTAACTTACAATCTGACGGTCACGATATGTAGTGATCCGACGGCTCATTCTCTCTCGGTATTACCGACACTTGATCTGTGGCTTAACACCCAATTGGTCCATGATCTCTATTTAAAGAGCATAGAGGGTCATTTGTAGGGTAACTGTTCATGAGAGAAGCTTATGTAAATTTTCATTCTTTTATTAATAAATTTCCTGAAGTGGCCGCATTGGCTCAGGCCGTGGACTGTTTCCCTCTTTGAGGGTTTTAACCACGTCAAGAATACTGGTGTATTAATCTGTGATCTGTTTGTGAGTGGTGTCCTTTGGTGTTCTGTCTGAGGAACTTACCTTGTAAATTCCTACACTCCAACTCTTAAAGGATAACGTCATTTTGGCGCAAAATAGAATGAAACAATAGGCAAATCAACATTGTAGTGAAAGAAGTTTTGATGTAGGCGACTAGGTATTTTTATGGCTACAACCATACAAACAAATGTCCCTCAAGTAGGCTAAGAAGGATAATAAAATATTACCAAAGTATTCTGGTCCTTACAAGGTGTTGCAAAAGATTGGTACTATGGCACACAAATTGGAGCTTCTTAGATCTTCCCAACTATGCCCAATTTCCATGTTTCATGCTTAAAGAAGATTATAGGTGACAAGCTCCTAGTTCAAACAATATTGCCAGAACTTGACGAGGAAGTAAAAATCATATTGGAACTTGAAGCAGTCATGGAAACAAGAACTCGACATTTACAAAATCGATCAATTTCAGTGTGTATCTCATCAAGTGGAAGAACTTACCCGTGGAAGATTCCACATGGGAGGATGATAATTTTATACAGAAGCATCCAGAACTACTCAAGCGTTGAGGACAACATTTTTTTGAAGGAGAGGGGCATGTTAAGTCCTTATAACACTAGTGTATTCCCTCATTGTTATTAGTGTAGCCCCCTTATTGTTATTGTTGGCCCATGTAGTCCCCATATTGTTATTGTTGTTCCCCATAGAAGCTCACTATTGTTATTGTTGTGCCCTTCAATTATTATTGTCATGTTGGCTCTAATTATATTGTGACCCCTTAGACTCCTATATATAGAAAAGAGGTTTTGTCATTTGAATCATCTAAGAATTATTCATTTGTGTAATGTAAAGGAAGTTGCACCCTCGAAGAGGCTTATTTTGAAGTCATTTATCCATTTCTTCTTTTATTTTGCGAGTTGGTTGCATAACAACAAAGATGAGGATGGTAACACTATTTCAAGAAGAGTCATCAAAGGCTTTGTATACAGTTCAATAAAGCATATTCGGGAAAAGAAATCAAGACAAGAGTGGCAAGGGCCATCTATGCTTGTGGGGCAACTTTTGATGTGATAAATGAGTGCAATTAACAAAGCCCTCAAGGTTTCATGGGGCCCAACTATTAACAGGTCCAGATAGTTTTGCTCAAGAAAGAGAGGCATCTTGTTGAAGATGTTTCAAGGCTAATTCGTAGCTCATGGACTAGCTCAAGAGTTTCTATTATTCCGTATGGATGGACAAATACAAGCAGTAAGCTATTGGTCAATGTCATTGCTTCATCACCAAAAGAAGCAATGCTTTTCAAGGAAAAAGGTTGTTTAGGTGAGGTAAAAAATAGGGCTTCCATCGTTGAAACTTTAACTGTTGTTATTGAGCAAATAGGCTCAAATAATGCACCTATTTGTAGAGCCACAGGTAAATATAATCACATTTTTAGACTCGTTTCATTCTCCATAATTTAAATTTGATTTTAGAAGAGTTTGCAGCTAAAACTCCATGGATAAAGGAGATGGTGGAGCAGGATAGGGAATCACAACAATCATCACCAAACATCACTTGTCTTAAGCAATGTTTCATGAATACTCCAAACAGGAGTTATTGAAAGTTGTCGAGACAATATTTGCCTCAAACTTCGTCATGCAGCACCTTGTTGAGATCAAATATTTGTTCATGACTAGGCTGGTCAATAATCATTAGGCTCAATTGAGCCAATTAGATTTAGAGAGGGGAAGTATGGTACATAAAGTGCTAGTTGATGAGGGTTGGCCAAGCAAGATACATTTATTGCCCAATTTCACATCACCTGCATTTGAGCTTCTTCAACAAGTAGACACAAATAAACCTTTCTTGGGAGAGATATACAATGGCATGGATATGGTAGAAAAATTTGTGGAAATTATTTTACAAGAGTGTCCCTGTCTTTATGTTGAAGAGCTTGTGAGGTCCATCAATGTTCAGAGGTGGAACACTTTCACCACTCCATTGCACACTTTTTCACATGCTTTAAATCCAAAAATTTATGATGAAGACCTAATTGCTGAAAGAAATGGGAACAAGAATCCCAACATAAGGAAAGGTAGGTGTCCAATGGAGTTAAAAAAGGCCTTACAAGGTTTGTTTGCAGCGTCAATGCAAACCAAGCAAAGGGAAGAATTTGTTTCTTTTATTACTACATTAGATTATTTTGTAACTATATATCAGGTTGGGAGGATAGGAGGACTGTGGACCCAATTTTGAAAAATGGTAGACTTGTCATGGGGCAAAAGGTGTATTTTTCCAAACTCTTGCCATGCTCTCACAAATGGCAAGGTATTCATTTGTAGAAAGGAACTAGAGCACCTACAGTTTCATTCATTCCACTAAGTGATACAGGTTGGGATAGCAATATTGTCAAGGATCTTATCCACGTGCAATGGATCCTACAACTTCTATCTCATAAGAGTGAAGAATATACAAGTTGGACTCATAAACACTTGGATGTGGATGTTAAATCCATGGACTTTAAACTCTCTATTGTTGCTCTTAATATTTATGGTGTTGAAAGTGGATTTGAATCTCAAAACTCCTCTAGCAATCCATGATGATGTAATATTCAAATTAGAGAAATACAGTGAAATATCAAAACATGAACTAGCTACAACAAACAAATAAACATGCAATCTAAAAACTCCACAAAAACAACAAACTTAGAACATTGTTGAGTAGAAATAATAGAGCTTAGCCATTTTATTGAATATGCAATGAGAAGTTGAGTACAAAATATAATGGAATGAGTGCACATGGGCTTGCTAAAACAAGCATGCAAAACCCATGTGAGAATGAAGAAAACTCCACACTGAAATAAGTTCATTGGTTATACGCTCTGCCCATAAATTTATTGTTGTTGTTGTTGGAGGCAAATTGATATTTGAGGCCTTAAATCTACTCCAAAAATTCTGCAAAATTAGGACAATGCTCTCCAACCCCGAACCAACAAAACCCAGAAAGCTTTTGGGCTAATTGCAACCTCTCAGAATTACCCAAAAATCAAGTGAAATCACCCATTGCCTAGATTTGCATCCCCCTAGAAAATCTACAGCTGATTCCACCCAAAATCCTCCACCAAAATAATTAAAAACCATTGAGAAATAGCATTGAAATGAGAGTGAGAATTCTAGCTATTGCCCAGCCAATGTTTTAAAACTCCGACTCCGACTCCGACTCGGCCGAGGGTCGACTCCAACTCGGTATTAACTCGGCTGGCTCGATTTCAATGACTCGGTCATTGTAAAAAATACATTAAATATTTATTTTTTATAAAAACACATAATTTTAAAGATTTTCATTCATGTTTCCAAACACACAGCATTAGAATATAGATAGAAGACAACATATGATCAAAGTAGGCTCATGAATATATCCATTATATCAAAATGGCACCCAATGCATTGTCCAATACATACACGATGATGATATAGAGATCAAAACAAAAACACATAACCAAGGAGGCTATAAATGGCCTCTACAACAAAAGTCTGTGACCAGTACTACTAGCTACTGCTAGAGTTGCCAACATCATCTGGCTCAGTGTTACTTGGAAGTTGGGAGCAGGAGCGAAAGTGGGGAGCGAGAGCGAAAACGGGAGCGGGAGCGACATTTTCAGAAGCTCCTCGTTTTGGGAGCGAATCCCATAGGAGTTCGACAACCAATGTCACTAACATCAAGGTACATAGAGGGAATCAGGGATTGGTGCTCTTGATTAAATACGAGTTCCATACCCTAATACATGACAAAATTCAATGGAAACATTACAATCCTCCAATCCTGAAATCCTGAAAAACTGATAAGTCTGCTGGATTTTGAATGAAATCTAAAATTCTACTTTCTCCATATGAAATCCAATGAGGCTGAAACCACTCTCAAACATCCTGAGTCATTTCATGGTAATGTTAAAAATTTAAATAAAAGGATGAAAATGAAGATTAAGGAGAATGTCACTTTTACTTTAAGAATTTAACATTACCATGAAATTTGAATAGCATATCAATAGTAGAGAGCATTTGAGTGTGTTAAATAGGGTTTGGGAGGGGGAAATGGACCCCAAATAACATTTAACTATTTCATAAAACACATTGGAGTTCAAACCAATCAGCAAACACTTCAAAATTTCATTAAAAAAATGTCAAAACGTTGTTTTGATGGGGTTACAGGCCACTGGTTATGACTCGGCCGAGTCAATACAGAAACGGCCGAGTTGGCCAAGTCAGCCATGACTCGGCCGAGTCATTGACTGACTCGGCTGAGTCATGGCTGACTCGGCCAGTCGAACCGTTCCAAGGGCCGGGTCATAGCAGAGGGTAATGGCTCGGATCATCCCGGCCGTTTCGGTATCGAAACGGCCGTTTCATAAACAATGTTCCCAGCACAATGCTACAGCAACTGCTTCAATAAAAATAGTCCAGTAA